>JUFY01026932.1:20795-33989 GCA_001855655.1 Leptopilina clavipes | reverse complement strand
GTGAAAAATAATTATTTCCAGCTCCAATTGATTCAATTTTTCATAATATCAATCTCTATAATTTTGTATAAGAAATATAGTGGGCAACATAACTGCACTGTAAAAAAAATCAGTGTGATTTTACTACGTCCGACGTGGGAAATTAGTTACACCAGGTCTAACGTGGTAATTTTACTAGAGCTTGTAATTGAACATAACCTATATGTTTTTTTACTCATTCGTAGTAACTATATTGCTGTGCAAACTTCACGAAGTTTTAAAAAAACATGGGGAACGTAATTTTACTACGGCGTGTAATATAACCTCAAATAATATGCTATTTTACCACTCGCTTGTAAATTTGCATGCTTTTTTAGAAATGAAATATTACTTTAATTATATTTCATATTAAAGATAATTGTAATAATAAATAAGTAATTATTAAAGGAGTAACGGTACAGATTCTAATTAATCCATTAAAAAAGCTTTTATATATGTTTCTGATATGTATAATGGATTTATCAGAAATGTTTACTTACTCATTATAAAAAATTTTAATTTCTTAAAAGTATATTAGAAATATTGATAACTTTTTTTATTCTATTTATACAATTTGTTACATGAATATTACGATGAATATAAATAACAGTTAATAAAAATGATAAATATAACATAAAAGTAAAAAGAATTTTTTAAAACTTTTTTAAATTATAAAATTTTAATGAAGAACAAAAACACTTTTTGTTAAACTAACGAAAATTTAGCATCTCAATATTACAGTTTTTAATTTAACGTCTTACACACTTTTTTTTATTTAAAGCAAACGAAAAATATTGACGACACAAAATGAGATGAAACTTCTGAGGAGCTCATTTAATAAAATTACATTCGACATGATATTCGATTATTCTCAAAAAATAAAAATACAAGTCTGTAGTAATATTACCACGCGCATGTAAATTAAAAGAGGAATGTTTTTTTACAATCCCATGTAAAATTACCACGTTAGACCTGGTGTAACTAATTTCCCACGTAGGACGTAGAAAATTTACACAAGACTGGTAAAACTACTATGTCGTACCACATAACCTTACTACCGTAGGTTAGAATACCTTGCTTAACGAAGTATATTTACTCGTACGACATAGTATTTCGATATGTTTAATTACATGGTGTATGTTTTAATATACTGAATTTTTTAACAGTGTAAAACAATCATAAACATAACCTATAATTTTTTGCTTCTTGTATCTTTCTTCGCGTTGCGTCACATTAGGTAAATTTATAATTAGATTGTAATTAAGTATAACAACGAAACATAAATAATATAATTCGTAATATACGCAATAATATTACCAGCAATATCATAACTAAAATAAATGTTTAATTCAAGAAACGATTTTCAAGGCAATCTTGCAATAAAGCATTCAAACTGTAAATTTTGTTATTTATTAAAAAATGTTTATTCAATCGAAAAAATTCTTTTAAGCTACAGATAGAATCCAATTTGTTGATTTGGATCTTATTATTTCAGGTGTATAACTTTCGTAGAAATTAAAATATCATTTTTTTTTACTAAAATTGTAAATTTTATTATTGCAGATCGATCCAGAATTTTCAGCAAAATCTGCTCAAAATAACAAGAAGATTTCACCATAAGATTTTGTAATTATTTCACAATTACATGAATGTAAATAAAATTCTTCCAACAAAATATTATAGTGCCTATTTGGTCTACCTATTTGAATTTAATGTTTCCAAAAAATTTTTTCGGGAAATTTAAAAGAATCCGCCCCCTTCTTTTTCCCCGAAAAAATGAATCGACAAAATTGAAAATTCCCCAAAAAATGGAGAATTATATTAAAAAACGTAAAAAATTGAGTATCCCTCGGAATTTTTTTTAATCGAGTCTTTTTTGGTTTTTAATGTATCTCATGTAAGTAATCAGCATTTTTTCACGTGGAAAATAAAAAAATCTTTAATAAAATATCATATTTCCTGTTTTAGGATCAACGGTGGATTTATGAAATTCGATTGTCCTAAGAAGCCGAAATTTGTGATTCTTAAATTTCCCAAGCAACTTGTGCCAATGATAAAGGAGCGTGATCCTCTTGAAATTCCAACAATGCCAAATGAAATAACGAGAGAAAATATTTTTGGTAAACACGATTGTAATTCGGATAATGATCATAATTACTTCAGTATACCACCATGGATGAAGGAGGTAGAATCTGATCCAAATTGGTCAACGAGCGAAGTAATATCGTTCGTCAATAATCCACTTGATATCGAGGAACACATTAAAGAGGAAATTCAATTCGACGAGGAGACAACACAAATAATTGATCAAGTGCAAAATAAAAAATTCAAATCAAATATCAAACTCTACAGTAAAAATGACAAGCGAGATATCATATTGGAAGCAACTAGCGAAGAGGATAAATTCGAGAAGAAGAAAATGATTCGCGAGATAAAAGCAGCTGCTTTGAAAACTGGAAATTTTTCCTGTTCACTCTGCGGTGTGAAATGTACCCGTATCGAGGCATTGAGTGCCCATTTGATTAGAAAACATACAAAGCAATGTGAATACTTGTGTAAAGAATGTGGGAAACCTTTCAAATTACGTGGCGATTTAACCACACACACGAGACTTCATCATCGTGAATTGCCCGTTAATTGTCATATTTGCGGTAAAGAAATGCGTAACAGTCATTCATTGTACATGCATCAAAAGCACAATCATTTCAAACCAAAATTCAAATGCACACAATGTAAAAAGCGTTTGGCAACGCAGGAAAATTTGGATCAACATATGTTGACGCAACATATCAATAAAGAGAAATGCGTTTGCGAGGAATGCGGAAAAACATTCGCCGAGAGTTTTGATTTGAGAAATCATATGAGAACGCACACGGGTGATAAACCATATTCATGTTCAGTTTGCCAAAGATCATTCGCTCGAACCAGCAGCCTTACGCAACATCTTTTACTCCACACGGGAGCAAGACTCTATGAATGTGATGTTTGTAAAAAGAGTTTCGCACAACGATCCGGACTCATTTGTCACAGAAAATCACATAAAGGCCCTCTTCCACCTTTACAAACGATACCAATTTCCGATATCGTCAAGGAACTTATAAGGCCTATTTTGTGCGACTGATTAGATTTATTTTCACTTTTTTTTCTACTTCCTCAGGAGGAAGCATTTTTTGTTTCATTACTTGTTAAAAAAAATTGTCAATAAATTTGATTATTGGTCTTTTATTTTGACAAAAAAATAAAATCCAAGTTGAAAATTTTGTCAAAGTGCCTTTCAAAAAAAAAATAAAATGGCACCAAAAATCAAATTTATGAAATCTCAAATTAAAAGATGATTAATAAATCATTTATGTAAATTTTCTGATCGTTCTTTAATTTATACGAACAAATCCATATTTGTAAAAGAAAAAAAACTAAAGTTCCATGCAAATAAATAAAATTTGGAAAAATATTCCAAAATAACCAATAACTGATCATATATATAAATAAATAACAGTAGACAATAACCTTTTATAAAAAGAAAAATTTTTAAAAACTTACCATGATGAAACGCAGCAATGGACAAATTGTGATGCCAAATTGTAAAATATGCACTGAATTCGCGTAAATTGTAAATTTCACTGGA
This sequence comes from Leptopilina clavipes, assembly GCA_001855655.1. NCBI lineage: Eukaryota > Metazoa > Arthropoda > Insecta > Hymenoptera > Figitidae > Leptopilina > Leptopilina clavipes. The sequence continues at coordinate 30,346 of JUFY01026932.1, read as the reverse complement.
CTCTGTTAATTCTATCGTCAAAGTTGATTTTCTCTTGCTGATATTGTTGTAACCTGTAAAAAAAAACGTGAACAAAAAATTAAAATTTCAAAAAATTTTTGTCTGTCTCTAATAACAATAATTGAAATATTCCATAAAATTTGAACTAGTTTTTAGTTACTATTCAAACTGATATTAAATACCAAATATAAACAATAATTTTTCTAAAATAGCGAAGAAAATATTTCTCTATTTTATACAACAATAAATATTATCAATAATTCATTATTAAATCGTATCGACTGTAATAGAAAATTTGAGTTAAGTTTGATAAATATTTGTGATAAATATTTTTTTTTACTATCGTATGATTTTTATATATTGAAACGTATAAAATATTACAATCCCGCTGGCACAATATTTCCCAAAGAAAATTTTGCAAATATATAAAAAAAAATTCTTTATCACTTTAGTAATGACAAAAACAATTTTTGAGGACAAAAAAATTGAAAAAATGTTTTTATAAAACCCTTTCGCTTTTTAACTATGATAAATATGAAAATTTAAAATCGTATCATTGTATTTTTACCTTGATTTCAAATTACAATATTTAATTTAATTTTTTTTTCTATTTATATTTAAAATTAGTATAATTAATAAATAAAGTAAATTAATTTATTTTTACTTGTTGGGAAAAAAAATACGATGCCAGAAAATTTTCATCATAATTTATCATTGTTGAAAAGTATTCTGGAATATTGAATTAAAAAAAGTGATCTGAAATATATTAATGATTGTAACATGCGCCATATGTTGTAAGTATTAATAGTTATAAATAAATTTTTATGTTCAAAAAAAAATATATTTCCATTTCAAGAAATTTTAATTTAATCAATTCTTGTCAACATATTCTTTTAATTATCATAAAATCAACCAACACTTGAATTTTGATTTTATTATTTGCCATCATATTTTAAACGGGCCAAAAAATCGATAATCTCAGCAAGTTTTTTTTATTTTCACGAATTTAATAAATGAGAAAATTCCACAAACATTTTTTTTAGGTCCAACGATTTCTAAAACCTCTTTTGAATTCATTGAAAGTATTTTGAAATAAGATTTTTTTAATTTTCAACCCATTCTTTATGTCTGATGTAATTAAAATTTGTCTCTCTCTCTATTTTTTGTTTAAAACTAAAATATTAATAAACTAATAATGTTTCAGGTTGCTCAAACTATCTGATGGTAATCATGGCCTGTTCTTCTGTGGAAAAGAATCAATAATCATGCGAAAGTGGCAGATTTTAGAATTTGATGATAAGCCATTTTACGCTTTTGTACCTGAAAACGTAATTCCTTTTGAAGATAAAGAAATACCGGAATATGCAGACGAAACTAATGATTCTGACAAGAAAATGACAAAAATTGAATTAGCCGATGAAGAGAATTTATCCAATTATTCCATCAACGATCAAGAAATTGGTTTCGATAATGAGGAATATTTAGAAGAAATAGAAGAAGATAACATGCAAGATATAAAACCCGTAATTCTTAACGATTCGAATAAAGAAAACGATTCGCAAAATGTTTTTCAAGTAAATGTCGGTGGACGAACGATAACAATACAAAAAATTAGACTTAATTCTGATTTGCAAATTAATGAAATTCAAGATAACGAGGCAGTGATTCATCGTGACAGTGAAGATGTGAACAAAACTGATGAAAATACGAAGAAAAATTCCATTGATGATAATGATTGTGAAAATTTCGAGAACAAGGAATATGATTCGTGCGATTCATTTTTGGATGAAAATGAAATCGATGGGAAAAATCAATCTGAGAACGAGCAGGAAAATGCGTCAACACTCTTAAAATGTAAAATATGCTCGGAAACATTTGACTCGTCATTGTCGTTTAGAAAACACGTGGCCTGGACCCACAAGAAGAAAATTTGCATTCAAGAAAATGGAGCATTTATTTGCTCGGTGTGTGATTACAGAACGTTGAAAAAAGCATCTTTCGTCAGTCATTTGGAGCGAAAACACGAGACCTGGTCAAGTAAACCAGCGAATAGTCTTCTTTTTCCCTGCGCCGCATGTGGCTTTGTCTGCAGCTCGAAACATTCACTTCAATCACATTTTATTCGCAAGCACACCGATAAATACGAGCACCAATGTAAATTTTGCTCAAAGAAATTCAAAGTCAAGGGGGATTTAACAAATCATGTGCGATTCCATCATAAAGAAAGGCCCGTCTCATGTGAAATTTGCGGGAAACTATGTCAAAATAGCGGTTCACTTTACGTGCATCAAAAATGGGCGCACTTCAAGCCAAAATTCGAATGTCACATTTGTCACAGGCGAATGGTCACGCAAGAGAATTTGGATCAGCATTTAATCACTCAACATGAGAAGAGAGAGAAAATAGTCTGCGCCGAGTGTGGTAAAACATTCACGAAAAAGGATTCATTCAAGAGGCACATGGCTGTTCACACTGGAAGTAAACCACATTCCTGTATGATATGTGCGAAAAATTTCGCCAGACGCTCCCAACTCAGGCAACATTTGCTCATTCACACCGGGAAAAAACCATTTGTTTGCGACATTTGCGGAAAATCGTTTGCCCAAAAACCGGGACTCATTTGCCATCGAAAGACACATCCGGGCAATCATCCACCATTACCGGTAATGCCCATTGGTGATTTAGTGAAAGAATTAACCGAGGAATATGAGATTCATCAGGAAAACATTAATGTTGATCATCAATCATTGGACGATTTGGATATTAATGACAGTGAAGAAATTTTGGACGAACAGGAAATGTTGAATGGCGAGGAAATTCTTGAAGGGGAAGAAATCATTGAAGGCGAGGAAATTTTGGAGGAGGACTCTGAAGTTCTTGATGATCAGGAAATTTTAGAAGACGAGAAAGTGTTTTATGAACATGATGATGAATTTCAGGATCATGAGGAAAAGTATCAAGTCAATCAGGAATTTTTGGATGAACAAGAATTTCAAGAAAGCCTTGATATTGAGGAAGATCAAGAGATTGTCGAAACAATGATTGAAATCGATCATTGAAAAAAATTTTCTTTTGAAAAATAAAACACTTACCGAGGCTCTTTAATTTATCAGGTGAAAGTATGTCCGAAAGATTAATAATAAATCAAGCAAAATCAATATTTTTGAAATATTAATTGAATAATAAATGTCAAAAAAATTCAGCATTATTGTAAAGAAATTGCGTCCAAATACTCCAAATTGATCAAGATCATAAAAAATTCATATTATTATTTAATTTTTATTTATGAAATTTTTCTATTTGCAAATGTAACGAATTTTTACTAAACATAACATTTTCATGGGAAAATGAAATTACAAATTATGTAATTTACATTAAAACAGGTGTGATGTAAATATTTTCACTGATAATATATTCTAAATAATAATAATTCTAAGAAAATAATAATTATTACTTCTTTTCTGTTACAAAAGAAAAAGTAATAATAAAATACTTTAAAACAATATAATTTCTTAAATATAAAATTGTAAGAAAACATTATTTCTAAATCGAGAGAGACTTAATATTGTTAAGATTTAGATTATAAATTAATTTCTCGTAATTAAAATATTTTGTTTAAAAATAACTCCATAAAATTGCTATTTACTTTTTATTAAATATAGATTGACGAAAATATTGTTTTACATAAACTTGAAATTTGAAATATTTTTGCAAAAACTGTACATATGGAAAATAATAAAAAAAAATCAAGAATATAAACTTATTATTAATCATTATTTATTATTACAGTTGATATAACTTTTTTTTCAACAATTATAACCATTTTTGTTTAAATTGTCTAATATATGATAAAATTTGAGGCTCAAGTGACTAATGAGAATCGAAAAATTATCAAAGAAAAGAAAACAAGATAAGTATTTTTTTTAAATAAATTTTTTAATTCTACTAATGTAAATAAATAAAAACATTTTACTAATAATTTCTATTTTATTTTTTCAGAAAACGGAATCCAAATGAATAGAAATGTCCATGAAGATTGCAATAATGATTAATAAAGTTTGGCTTTAATTTTAAAACGGAAGAAGAAAAAAAAATAACCAAGGAAAAATATACTTGAAAAAAAAGCAAAAACGAATGTAACTTACTGTTTTCTATAAAAAAATAAATAAAAATTTTTAAACAAAACGATTTTTCTTTCACAGTGAAAATAAATTTTTTTAATTTGATCATTAAAAATTTGAAAATCGATCAGAAAAAATTCTTTTTAAAACTTATAATTTTCGTATTTTTTTTGTATGTTTCAGTTTAATATGGGGGGATCCTCTATTTATTTCGGAGGAAAATTACCAGGAATCCGAGCCAATTGAAGAATTATCAACCACATTATCATTAAACGCAAAAGAAAGCAACGATTTGGAGAATATACAAAAATCACGTGCCATTTATTTGTGTGAACATTGCGAATTCACTGAAAGCGATAAAATCGTCACTGACGAGCACAATAAACATCACAAATTTAATAATCGATACTCATGTAAAATTTGTAATGTAGAATTTGTCACTTATACATTTTTAGAGGTACATATAAAAAAAATTCACCGCAAATTGCCGTACGTTTGCGGTGAATGTGATTTTAAATGCAAAGACTATGGTAACATTCGAACAATGTGGTTTCACATGAGAGCGCGTCATGTTATAATCACCGGCGACAAGCAAAGGCCATTAATTTGCAAAATTTGTGGATATCAAAATACGAGCAATGAAATGTGGCGACACATGGAAGCTGTTCATTTAAAAACAGCCCATCAATGTAAAATTTGTAAATGGTATTTGTGTTCTCAGAGTAAAGTTCGCGCACACGCTCAAGAGAAGCATATGACGAAATTTATTCCAATTTTACCAAAAAAAGGCAAAGCGCCAAGAATTGAGGGTAGATATGTACCAATAGGACCACCGCGAAATATAACACCTCAAACTGTTACGTTAAAAAATCCTTTCTCGTCATTAGGACAACTTATATTTCCCTCATCTGAATCGGTTCAAGTTAGATATCAGCCGCATTTAAAAACGAAAGTCTGCTTAGTGTGCGGTGTTGGCTATTCTAGACAATATTTATTGTGCAAACATATTCAACAAATGAAGCAAAATAATGCAACGAATAGCAACAAATAAACACTATCTCTCTCTCGAAATTTGAATAAATTAAAATTTACCATTACGACGAAAAAAATTGAAAAAAAAAAATTATCCACATTTACAGAGTCATGTGAACGTATTAACTATTAACATTTAAGTTATTTATTTTGTTTTTCATTTTGTTAGTTAGCGTGTTTCTTGAATAATTGAATAATCATAGTGTGTCTGTTATTAAAATAAACCAATGTTTCGTTACCAATTCATTAAGAATCGAGTTTAAAATTGAGATTTTTTAATTTTTTATTATAAATCAATTACTCAAAATATAGTGATAGTTTTTTTAATATCCACGTTTGTTACCTTAACTGTTTTTCTAAACATTTTTCTATGTAGTTTAGTTTCTTAATTCTTCAAGAATATTATTATTTGTAAAAATATTCAAATATTTTTAGAAAAATGACAATATTTTCAATTGTATAATTTAGTTGTTTTGTTTAATTTAATTGCTTAATTGTTTAACAATGAAGCCAACTGTGATTGGATTCACAGGAAACAAATTTTTTGGCATAATAAAAATAAAATTTGTATAATTAGAAAAAATGATAAATACCTTTTAAATACTGCGTTAAATTCGTATGTATATAGAAAATATGTAAATTGATGAATAAATTTCTTCTTTATACTCCGATGTATGTTAAATATAGAACCTTTCTCGATTAACAAGATAGCAGTAGATGATAAAATTAGTTGTACGAATTTACATATTTTAATTTAATTTAATCTAATTCGTCTTTATTTTGTTTTAGTATGAAGATCGTCTGCAAATCGTGGGCAAATGAAACGTTTTGTCAAAGGAACAATGAATTTCGTGTGGAATGTAAAGACGAATGGATCGACGATGATGATGATGACAATGAGAATAAATTCATTGAGGAAGAGAATGTGGTGAATCCATTGGCAATTGATGAACACGATGAAATAAAAAATCAAGAAAATCGAATTCTACCGACAAATCAAATTCATTTCACGAATTCACCAATTATTAACAAGAATCTTGGCAAAAATCCATTCAGTCTTCCTGTGAAAAACGAGGAGAATAATTCAAATTCTAATCGACCGCCATTGCCACTTGAATGTATTTTATTAGAAGAAAATCCAACAAATTTCCCATGTGAAATGTGTGACAAAGTGTTTAAATATAAACGAGGTATGCGTGAACACATGAAACGAATTCACACCGGTATTGTACTCAAAGAATGTACAATTTGTGGTTTCAAGTGTAGTCAATTTTCCATGTCTCGCCATGTGAGAACACATCATGCGCCAACACCTTTTGAATGTAAAAAATGCAAAAAAACATTCAGCAAGAAGGAAAATTTGGAAAATCACATGCAACGCAAACACAAGAAGTATCCATGTCCATTTTGTTCAAAAGTCTTTCCCGATAGTCGAAAATTAAATTCCCATATGAGAATATATCACGATCTTCGACCATTTCCCTGTATGGTTTGTGATAAACATTTCACGACGAAGCAAGGAATGCATCAACATTTACTACTTCACACCGGCAAACGACCATACGAATGTGACATTTGCGAGGAAACGTTCATTCAAAAATCGAATCTTAATTTTCATCGAAAATCACATCCTGGACCATTGCCACCGGCGCCAACAACTTCAATTACGCATATTCTTCAAAAATTCACTCAAACCTGGGAACGTAAGCGACGGGGGAAGAGAAAAAAAGTCGAGAACGATGATAAAGAAATGGAAGAAAATGACGAGAAAGATGAGACGATGAAGAAAAGGAAAATTAAGAAGAAAAATGATAATGAGAATCAAGAAGAGCAAAAGAGCGACAAAAAGAGAGAGGACAATAATGATAAACAAGAAAAATCCGATAAAGATTTCGACAAAAGTGATAAAGAAGGTTTTAAAAAGTTAAAAGCAGATACCAATGGTAAAACTGAAGACAAAGAAATCAAGAAAATAGAAGGTGGACAAGTTCACATTAAAATTGAAATAGAAGTTTAACGCGACAATGAAGAACACACAACTCACAAAACTAAGGAAAAAAAATTATTTTCATTTTCTAATTTCTATACTCATTTTTATTTTGCGAGTTCTTTTCATTTTAAAAAAAACAATAGAGGTGGCACGCCAATGCTACATTTATGTACACTAATGCGAGTTTTCTGTCACTACCAGCAGATGCGCTAGTGTTCCCCTATGCTCAGGATAACAGGGGAACACTAGCGCATCTGTCGGTAGTGACAAAAAGCTAGCATTATTAGTGTATGTACATAAATGTAGCATTGGCGTGCCACCATTGTGAAAAAAACATGTGAGTGCTCTCGCCATTGAAATATTTTTTAAAATACATTATTAATTAATAATTAATAATTAAAATATAATTAAATTAAAGTTACAAACTTATCTTCATTGACACAAAGTGCGTTGATTTTTGTAATCTTGCGAATGTATAAAAACACTAAGTACATTGATTTATTTTATATTCTTTCAACGAAAATTGTTTTGTATAAAAATTTTCTTATGGTTGTATTTAAGCGAAAAGAAGAAAATAAATATCTTGAGGAAATTTTTCATTTACGTTTTTTATGATACTTAATTTCTATTACTCGCTTCAGGTTTTGTAGACTTTATAACAGTTCAATTTTAATTCACTTCCACTTTTATTCACCATCAGTAATTTAAAATTTCCAACCTTCTGATTTTTTAAGTAAAAAAAAACCTGATTATTAATAATTATAGAAATTTTGGAAAACGAATTTGAATTGTAAGTATTTAATAAAAATGATTTTTCAAATGTTTAGATGCAAAATAACATTCTTTTCTTTTTTTTTTGTTTTAGGGAAACTGGCAAGAAAAAAAAACAAATGAGTGCAGCACAATTAAAGGCATTGAAGAAATTGCTTTCTCGAAAAAAAAGGAAAAGTAAAAGATGGAATAAAGTGACATCAAAAAATAAAAAAGAAAGTTTTCGACTTTATCAGAAAAGAAAAAAAGAATTGGAAAATGAAATTGCCAATTCGAAAAAAATTCAAGACATGAAGAAAATGGCGAAGACTGAAATTGTCACTGAATCAAAACAAGTTTTACGAGTAAAATCCCTCGTCGAATTGGAAGATTCAATAAAAAAACAAAATTTACCCACATTACCAAACTCTTATGCTGAACGAACATTACTGCGAATTATTAATCCAAAATCACTACCAACTGAGGAAAAGAAGTTTCTCGTCGCATTAAATTCAGGAGAAAAATTTTTAGGTTCAACTGAAGCACCAAAGAAAATATTTATTATTCGTAAAGCGAATTCAGAAAATTCCAAACCAAGAAAATTTGTTTCGAAGGAATTTCCAGCGGGTGAACAATTAAAAGCACCGAATTTAATTTTACATCAGGCGAATTTGATTTCATCGGATGAAAATTTAGTGGTGATGGATAATTCAAAGGAAGGATCATCCAAATATCAACATTTGAATCGAAAAAAAGGACCAACACCGTCAACTTCAAAAGCGAGTAAAGTTGTAAATCAAAAACGAGTTATTAGAAAGGAAATGATTTTATTGGAAGAGTTTCGTGACACAGGGACTCCGGAGCCTCAAATGTTACAAGATCCGATTGATATTACTGGTACGATCTCGCCGAAACTTGAGGGTGAAACTGAAAAGGATGAAATTTGCCCTGAAACTGCAAATCAAACTGTGAAGAAATTAAATAATCCTAAAGAAGCTACTTCGATTGTTGATTTTAAGAAAACTGATGAACTTCCGTCAACTTCCTTTCAATTTGATACGATTTCAAGTTTACCGTCAAACTCAAAACCTTCTAAAAATAATGCAGCAATTTCGAAAACACTTGAATCGACACCAGGCTTTTCGAATTTAACAGCCGATGAGAAATTGTCACAATCTCAACAATGTTTAGAATTTCTGAATGACCTGATTTTTGCAGATCTGGACAATTCAATGATGGAAATAACGGAGGACAGTAAAAATTTCACAACTTCTGAATTGGATGTGGATGAAAATTATCCTTGTGCACATTGCAATCGGGAATATAATTCATACACGGATCTCGTGAAGCATTGGATTGACTTGAAAAACGTTTGTGAATTATGCGATGTAGTTTTTCCGTTTCCTTTCTTATTGCAAATGCACATGCAGGACGTTCACAACATCAAGGGCTACAAATGCGCAAATTGTAATTATTTCCATAGCAATTTGTGGAATCTAAAAATTCATCGTTCACGTGGCCACTGTCATGAGTATAAATATCCTTGCGAGAATTGCGACCGTGCTTTCAACAATTCCGATTCTTTACAATTACACATTGATCAAGATCACAAAACACCCAAGCAAGCAAGCACTGTTCTTTGCGATTTTTGCGGCAAA
>JUFY01026932.1:6174-20775 GCA_001855655.1 Leptopilina clavipes | reverse complement strand
TTGAATCTCACATTAAGTATTCTCATTCATATAAGAAATTCACCTGTAAACAGTGTGGTAAAATTTGTGTTACGCGAGCAATATATTGTCGTCATTTACAATCACACAGAATAAAGAAAATTGTTTGCGAATATTGTGGCAAAAAATTTGACATACAATCGGGACTTAAGAATCATTTGCGTCAGCATACTGGCGAGAAACCTTATAAATGCAGTATTTGCTCAAAGACATTCGCCAAGAGTAATACATTGCGACAACATTTATTGACACACTCCGGCAAGCGGCCATACGTTTGTGACATTTGCGGAAAAACATTCACGCAAAAACCCGGATTGTCCGCACATCGAAAAATTCATCCCGGTCAATTGCCTCAACAGCAATGTGTTTTTATTAATGATATTCTCAAGGATTTGCCTGATGCTGCTTTAGAAAATTCGGGACCAAACAGCGAATCCCAAGAAATTGAAAAAGAACTCAAGGAAGACGATGTAGAACAAGTTGAAAACAATACTAATGGAAATAAAAAAGCAGTTGAAGAAAATAAAGTCAATTCAAGGGAAAAGGAGAATCTTCTTAATTCGATTGAAGAAAATTTACCGGAGGCAAATACAATTGAAGCTAATGTTATGGAAATGGTTACAAATGAAGCAAACATCCTCGAAATAGTTGAAAACGAAGCAAACATCTTGCAAATGAATACTAATGATGCAAATATCTTGAAAATAGTCGAGAATGATAATAATTTGGAAGATATTTTCGAGAATGATTTAAATAATGTCATTCAAAAAGAAATCGAAGATCCTGCCAACAATAAACACAATGTCAATAAGGTCAATAATACATCAGAAACAGTCAACGATACACGAGAAGAAAGAAAAGCGAACCAAGAAGAAAAAGTTATTAAAACGAGACCAAAAAGAAAGAACAGGAAAAGAAAATATTAAAAATAAGCTGATACAAATATTACTTACATTTCGTTATTCGGTATTCTTTATATTGTTTCGTGTTTATTTAACAAAAAAAAATATCTGGAAATTCAAAAAATTTAATTTTTTTCACTTTAATCACATTTTGTCTTAAGTCTATAGTTCAATGTTATAATATATATATATCATTCAAGGGTCTTGTTATTATAATTTAAATAATATAAATATATTTAAAAAAATTATTAGAATTTAAGTAAATATATTATAAATATATTATTTGAATATATAAATTAGAAGAAAATTATTTACTACTGTAAATACATATGTAATATAAGTAGTTTAATACATACAGTAAAAAAAACTTCTAATTGCAAAGGACTTCGAAATTTGATAAAAATTGTATTTTTTTCATCTTCGTAATAAGTAATTTAAATATATGCCCCCATTGTATTTGTCAATAAATTGAGTTATGGAAAATTTTCGATTCGATTATTACGATCTAACATTTTTTAAAATATACTTTTTATGGAAATAAGTAACTTTTGGTAACATTTTCATTTAATCGTCTCTATAATTTTTAATTCAAGTTTTAGTTACTGGAAAATAGTGGAAATCTTTATTTATAAAGAAAAAAATTAAAGTTCTTTGAGTTCTTTCAATTAAAAGAAGCTGAAATGTGACGCGATGCGAAGAAAGGTTATGTTTATTTAAAAATGACAAGTATAACCTATAATTTTTTGCTTATACCTTTCTTCGCGTCGCGTCACATGTATTCAATTTGTTTATATTTTAAAAAGGATTATAATTAAATCATTAATTAGTATAGATATTTAAAAATAATAATTCGAGAATTTGAATAATATTTTTGCCAATTTTCAATTTTTTTGTTACAGAAACTGGACAAATGAGGTTGAACTTACAATTGAGGATTACAAGATCAAACTTGAAGACAAAACGGAAAAAGTGGATGAAAAGTAAATTTCTGTTTTTTGATTTTAAAATTATTTCAAATTTACAGATCTTATTTTATTTTAAACTCGAAAACCGTTTTATAGAGAAGAAACTAATTATATGTATATGATAATAGAATTTTCAATTTAAAAAATAATTTTCGAACATTATTTTCTAGATTCGAAAGCAGTGGTGAAAAATCGTGCGAATTTTGCGAAGAGAAATTCCACTTTGTCACGAGATTAGTGGCGCATTTACGAATTGCACACGGAATTCTAAGGCCCTTCAAGTGTGATAATTGTGACAAAACATATCCCCAACAATTTATGTTGAATGCCCACGTGAAAAAATCGCATACACCAAAAATAGTGCCTTGCAATCAATGTGATTTTATGGGTGTATCAAAGGCGGACGTTGAACGTCACAGCAAAAAATTGCACAAAGAAGTGAAATTCATTTGTGAAATTTGCAGCGAAGTCTTTAATCGTGAAGAGGATTTAATGACACACACGGCGATGCATGAATTTATGCAATTTCATCAATGCAACGCTTGCGGTGGTACATTCGATGATCTTTACAGTCTCAGGGAGCACAATCAACTTTATCATTATAATCCAAATTTAGGAATACAAAATGAGGAGAATTCACTTGAACATAAATGCGATATTTGCGGGAAAACTTATAAATATCGTTCAATGTTGAAGCAGCATAAAATAAAGTGTCATCCGGATACAGTCACCGTTGAGAGGCGACGATATCTTTGTGCGCTTTGCGGCAAGGAGCTAAAAACAGCAAAGGGCTTGGAAATTCACACGAGATCACACACAGGTGAAAAACCCTATACCTGTGAGGTTTGTGGCAAATGTTTCGCGTGCGAAACACTTTTAAGGACCCATAGCGTGACACACACTGGCGAACGGAAATATTCCTGTGATCAATGCGGTAAAGCTTTTACACAGAGATCAACACTCGTTGTTCATAAAAGGTACCACAGTGGCGAAAGACCATATTTGTGCCCTCGTTGTTGCAAGGGCTTTGTTACAAGAACTGTACTTAATACTCATTTAAAATCATGTCGTTAATTATTTCTCTCTAAATTTTTCTAAATTAAATCCAATTTTTTGGGGGGTTGACAAAAATTTCCCACATTCTCAAAAATTTAAAATATTAAAGACTAAATTTTCCAGTTTCTCATAAGATTTATTATAAGACTTTAATTCGTAAGTCTGCATAATTTTTATATGTGATATGTTCTGGTATTATAAATCGATTCATTAAGACAGAATTTTTTAAACTAAATTACATATGTGACACTCCACGGTGAAAGGGAATCTTTCAAACAAATAATAGGTTATGTTTAGGAAAGTTTTTACTTGATTCAAGATTCATTTTTAATTATCTAAAGTGACAAACTATTTTTATTAACTATTTAGTATATAAAATAGTTAATAAAAATAGTTTTTGACTCCAAATAATTAAAAATGAATCTTAAATCAAGTAAAAACTTTTCTAAAAATAACCTATAACTTTTTGGAATTTTTTTTCACCGTGGAGCGTCACATATGTACTTGAGATTAGAGTTTTAAAATTCAATTGTAATTTATTATAGAATTTTGAAAAATAACGCAAAATATTACAAGTCTCAGTTTATTAACATTTTGAAAATTATTAGGTATATCATTTTTTTAATTTTTCTTTACTTCAAAGTTGAATAGATTGAAAAATTTAAACATAACTTTTTTAATGAATCGATTAGCAAGTATTACTTTTTTTTACAATTTTAACTAAAAAAATAATATAGTATACTAATAGAAGTATTAATTCTTAAATTATAAACTCTTGTTATACCTAACTTTATCTGATCTCTAAATGTGAAAAAATGAGATTAACAGTGGTTAAAAATAGAAAAATTATATTACTGCAATTGCTAAAATTATTAAAAAAAATTTTTTTCAGCAATTGAAATATAGCAAAAACCGTCCAGTTAATTTGAAATAGATGATATACTGTTAAGTTAAATATGTATAAATATTTTTCAATATTGAAATTATTAGTTTTAATTACACAGTTACATAAACTTTGTTAAAAAATATCTCTCGAGTATATATTTTTATACTCATATATAGCTTATTGATATTTTTACATTTCTATACTGAATGTGAAAATTATTTATGATATTTGATAGATAATCACTGTAATGATTTATATATTCATTTGAATTAATAAGTAGATGTATTTTGATAAAAGATAACCCGATATTTTCGTAAAATCGATAATAGGATATTTTATATACAAAAATATTCCAGGATTTATATTTTTGTAATCGCGGTCGTTATATTTGAATAATAAAAACAATTTTTTACATTTACCTAATGTATTTATGTTGCTTACTCCCAAAAAAAAATCAGAATGTTAATTGTAAACTAAACCTATAAAACTAGAAATTAATTTATCGCAATTTGCGATCAAATATTTGTTCAATACTCAATTTAAAATTTAAATACAGTTACTTTGAGTCTATTTGCTTGTAGAATTTAAATCAGTTGCAAAATAACGTTGAAAACTTGTTCTCATCTCTGTCAACAATTTCAACGACATGAATCTCCATTAATCTTATAAATCCTACTATTTTTTACCTCTAAAAACACACCGAATTGCAGTACAATTTTTTGTATTTTCAAACGGCATTTCAAACTTTTGCGAACTAAAAAAGTGGTATATTTTCTAAGTTCTTTATCAATGACTTGTCGGTAAATAAAACTTGTAAATTACTCGGTTGGTAAAAAAAAATCCGCGGGAAAATTTAAAAATGTAATTTGACATTTACAGTAAGGCGTACCTTGAGATTTACACGAAAACAAATTTTGTTATTAATTGAATCTCGTGTCATTAATTTCAATGAGTTTCGTATAAATTTTGGATGAATTACAAGCTGAAGGAGTCAATTATGTTTATGTTTTGAATGGGAGAATGTTTGAAGGACATTAAATGTCCTTCAAGGTTCAAATGGAACGAACAGTCGCGCGGTGAATCTGTCCAAGACGGCCATCTTGTAAAAGTGTTCCCGTGGTGTGTGTGGTGTTTGCAGGTTCGGTAAAGGAGAACAGGAGCTTCGACGGGGACTGGAAGTCCTTTTCGAGTCGTTGCAGCGGTCCTTGCCAGTCCCTGGGGATCCAGGTGACCTTACGCGAGGCCACAGGACCTTTCAACTGTTCTGACAACGACAAACAAAAACAAAAAAAAACTCAGCGCATTCGTTTCATTCGAAGATGGTGAGTACTGCCAAACCAGTTACCCATTTTACTCCTTCAACATCCATTACACACATCTGACGCTTTCTCTGAAAAACCAATCATTGATTTTTATTCTTATTACTTGTATCATACACAGTTTTTCGCTAAAACCATTACAACTACATGTCCTTTAACAAAAGAAGACGTTAACCTAGATTGAAATCATGAATCCTGCTTTCTGATGTGAAATTGTCAAGACTCTGTTCGAGAGAAATCAGGACTTGTTGATTTACCTGTGTTTTTCTATTATCAAATGATTCCGCGATATGTCAAAACATTTCTTCTTCAAAATCAAATAGCATTTATTTCGAATTTCTACTCCTGGGTCAATGATGTAGAGATTTACATGCATGTCATCTTCAGGGTCGAATATATAGCACACATCCTGAATGCCATTGATGCTTTTTTGTTTTTGTTGTTTTTTTCCTCTAATTGTGCGTGTAGAAATAGAGGATTCATTTTAATAAATATATTTCGATATTTTTTTTATAAAGTGAATATTGCTATGGTGATTTGAATGTTTGTCCTCTTTTTTTTTTGGATGACAGTTGATTTCAAGAAGTCTTAAGTTGCGAATACAGGTCAAATTTCCAAGTTCCTTTATGATAATTACGATCATTACCTGATAAAAAAAGAAAAATTCAGCTTATGAAAATTTCTATTGGGATTCTATAAGAATTTTAAGGTTACATTATACGTTTTTTTCATAAGTCAATTATAATGAAATTTATTTTATTATTATGATGATGATTATTATTATTCATACAAATTTTTTTAGAAAAATAGAAATACATAGAAATTAAATTTTAAAATTTTAATTTGATGTTGTAACGAATATTAAAAGCATAGTTTTAAAATTCAGAAATTTATATTTTTAATTTTCCTTTGAAGTAAACTTGAAAATGTTTTGACATCTTATGATTTATGTTTTATTAAAAATTGTTTTTGTTTATATTTACCTTTTAAATGCAAATAAAACCGTAATAGCTTTAAAGCTAAGAAATGTTTAATAAACCAAGAGATAAAAATAACCACTACGCACTGTTTTTCTCAGAGATAAAAAAAAATGTTTTTATCAGAGAAAACCTTTATGAAAAAAGAGAACAGTTTAGTATTTTTATATTTTGTTTTCAATTAATTAAATACAAGAGTTTGACTTATTTTTGATTTATGAGATATTTAAATTTCTTGTATGTATTTTTATACATTAACATTTGTCAATTTGATTTTTTTATTTTTAAAATAATAATTTTATTTAAATTCAATTAAATACCTGTATGTAATTTAAATCATGAAATTACACTTTTTGTATCTTGTAAGTTTAAATGAAAAATGAATGTCAATGAATTTATTGAATTGAATGTAATATTTATTTTAATATTACAGAGTTCTGCATCCACGGGGGGCACGGAGGGGTCCAGTCCAGCCTCCAGCCCTGCTTCAGCAACGAGTCTTGCAATGGCAGCTCCTAAATACGGTACTCTAGTGCCTAATCGCATTTTTGTTGGTGGAATTTCAGCAAGTACAAGCGAAGCTGAACTTGCTCAAGTTTTTTCTGCCTATGGCAATGTAAAAGCAACAAAAATAATCTCTGATCGTGCGGGCGTCTCAAAGGGATATGGATTTGTGACATTTGAAACCGAAGAAGAAGCTAAACGTCTTCAACAAGAGGTTTACATCTTTCTTTTATTTTCATTTCATTTTTTATTTTTAAATTTATTTCCTCCTTTTTTTTATTGACAAAAAGAATCTTAAATTCTCTTCCAAAATTTTATTAATTACAAGATTAAAGATTAAATAATGTTTCATTGAAGATTTATTTACAGTCTGAATGTATCATCGTGAGGGAAAGAAAGTTAAACATTGCTCCCGCCATTAAAAAACAGCCTTTTAGTCGATCCTTCGACGGTGGATCAGGTTCACCTCCTGCTGTGCCTACCAGTACTTATTATTACACGAATGGTTAGTAAAATTTTATATTACAAAAAAATTAATATTTGGGATAATACGTCAGGAATATTGATGAACAAGATACTGCAGTGTCAAGTTATAAGTTGCCTGGATTATGTTCGCCTATTAATTTGGGATAATATTAATTATAATAAAATATAGTTAGCGATTTGTTTTTGTAAAATGGCTAATTGAACGAAAACAATCTCTATAATTGATCAATATAATTGGAAAATGATTTTGACTCTATTTTGGTAGAATAATAAAAAAATTTTTTTAGGCATGAGTCTCACTTATCAAAATGGTATGACATTTTATAATACAGCAACACCGGCACCTGGAACTGCAATTGCGCCGCCTCCAACTGATCCCGCTGCGATTTATCAAGCAACTGGAGTATTTGGTATGTAAATTTTCATCTAAAGGCACGATTCAATACGCAACTGGTTTCCATCACAAGAGTTCATTGAAGTTTTCATTTGCTTTTTTTCTCTCCAAAAAAAAGAAAAAAAACTTTTCCTGTCTCTTTGACAAATTTAATCCAAGTTTTCCTGTTCTTGAGTTTTACAGTTTCAGCCAGTTATTTCAAAAATAAAAATCATTAAAACAAAATTGTATTTTATTAGAACAATAACTGGCTGGAATTCTATCTTTGTTCATAATTCACGATGCACGTTACTTTCTTTTCACGAAAGTTTTACAGCATTTGCAACAACAATTTTTGAATTCAATGGAAGAGCTGATCCATGTTTCTCAGTGCCTATAATAACTTTAACAGTTGGAAAAATCGGATCTAGTCGGAATTAGATTTTTTTAAAAATTTTAAAATACATGACGCGCTTTTTGTTTTATTTTTTTTTTTTGAAAATTAAATTTTAAGATTTGAATTATAAATGAAAATCAATTCGGTTTAATTACTAGTCATGAAAGAAATTTGTTTTAAAAAATACATGAAAATTCGTTCGATTCACTTGAAGTAATTTTTATAAATAAAAGTACTTCCGTGTTTGTCGTTCGTATTGAATTGAGAACGGAAAATCTTCTCCTCAGGGGCTCAAGCAACAGCAAGCCATCAGACATTTGCTCCAGTTATGTATCCATGTCCAGCGCCATCCATATACATGCCGCAACAATATCAGTATTCTCCAATGCCGGTAAGTATTCTTAAAAAATCGACAAAAGTTCCCTTTTTTTTTCAACGTCGAAAGCAAGTCACTACGAACGTGGTCATTTCTACTTCATTTATGTTTAAAATACTACCATTCGTTTTAAATATGTAGGGAAAGAAGTTTAGTTACTTTTTTTTTTGAAAATTAAATGTAGTCTCGGTTACGGTTTTGACAGACAAACAGTCTTATGGGGGAAGCAATACCACCGGCGTTTCTACCCAATCCTCAACAAATGCCTACTTATGTTCTTCTCGACGCTATACAGTATTGAGGTCTAAAGGTACATGGTCTTTGACGAATATGTTTTGATTATCAGCATGCACTGCAAAATTTGAGCATTCTTATATATTCCATGTGTTTGCTCACATTTATCGCATGCCTTTTTTTGCTGTCGCATGCTCAAAGCACCTACCTGATTTTTTGTCATGAATTTGCATTCTTTGTTTCTTCTCTCTATCTTTCTTGATTTCTTTTTTTTTCTCTTTTCATTGACGTTGTACAAATATTCTCATTGTAACAAAACATCGACATCATTTTGTAATCGATTTCAGTGAAACCACCAATTTTTGGTTTAAGTTTACTTTCTAAACATAAATTTCCCCGATGTGAAATCGGTAGAAAATTAAAAGAAAAATCAAAAATCAGTTGAAAATTTTCAGTTTTGGAGCTTTTTTTAAATATTTTCGCCATAATTTTAGATACATATGGAAAAAATTAATATTTAGTTTAAAAAGAATGCCCCTTAGTTTATTATAAAAATTTTTAGTATATCCATAATATTTAATAAAGTATTTTTGATTCCTTGTTTTGAGTTAGAACGAATAAGTCTTTAAATATTAAATTATTTTTAACACTTATTACTTTTAAAAACATAAAATAAAAATTTTTTATTGACGCTGTAAAGAGCATGAAAAAAATTCCCTGATATTTCGTTTTCACGTAAAGAAATTTTTTATCTTAATTAGTGATTTTTAGCATTTTTAAAATACATTCACTATTATGCTTGAAATAAAAAAGCGCAAATTTAACATTTTGCGTTTAACTATAGCCAATTTTATTTTTTTCACGCATTATTAATTAATATTACGTAAATTTTTCAAACGTTTAATAGAAATAAATTTTATCAACTTTTAAGTAAAAAAAAAAGTCGAACTAAATTTCAAAATATCAAAACGTTTGGACCAGTTTATTTGCAGTAATAAATTAATTTTTACAGAATTTCATTGTGCTTTGATTAGAAGCCTGTTTTTTTAAATATTGAGCTTTAAATTTTTATTTTTGAAACCAAGGGAGATTAATACTTTGAAAGAATTTCGAGTTACATGTCAAGTCGTAAAAAAAAGTTATAAAAGAGGAATTAAAAAGTTTTTATAGAGATTCATAAAAACGATTTTTTTTTAAAGACGAGGAGGAACTTAAGGAACGATAAGTAAGGAGAAATTTGGAAAATTTTTTTAAAGATATAATCTAATTAACTAATCAAAAATTTTAATATCTTTCAAAGGATTAAATCTGTTCTGATTGAATTTTTCTTTCAAAAAAAAAAAAAAAATAAAAATAAATAACTGTTAGTTGAAAAATATCTTCAAAGGACAGATTGCATCTCGCATTAAAATAAAAGTTTGTCTGAAAAAAGAAAAAGAGGGAGAAAATTAATAATGTATTGTTTGTTTTGTACAGTATGAGCCGTATTATACAGGGGCAACTACTGCTGGAGCTCAGTACATGTTTGCAACCGGAAATTCGCAAAATACAACGAGCGGTAATGGAAATGGCTCAGGAACAAGCATCAATGGCACAGGTGTAACGAGCCCATCAACAGGACCACCGCCTATTCCATCATTGCCACCACCGCCTCCGACCCATTTTTACGCATCTGCCGCTCCTCATCATCATCCACCAGTTCCCGCTGGTCCACCAGCATCTCAAATGGATCATGTTTATTATTCGTTTACTACTGGACCTCCTCCGCCACCGCCTCATGCACAGATCGGTCTCGGTGATCAACAACTGCTTCTTTACACCACTGATCCCTCGTGTCCGCCGCAGACTAACGAAAATCAGACCAATCAGCAGGAGGTAATGCTTTTTTCATTTATCTTTCTTTCTTCATACATCATTCTCTTAATTCGGAAAAATTTTACTCTTCTTTTTCATTTCTTTAAACTCCAAATTGTCGCTTAATTGTTTTTACATAAATAATTTAATGTAGCTTAAGTTAAAATTTGTTCCAATCTAAAAATTTAGCTAGAGATAAATTTATCTCGTTTTTTTTACGTTATCTTAATAAGCGTAATGCATTTTAACGAGAGAGGGCATCAACGAATGCTGGCACAATGGTAAACAATACACGTTTTACACAAAAAACATTGATACATTTATTCTCATTAATAATTCATGCAGAGAAGTGAAAGTCACTGACGAGTTTAGTTCTCAAGTATCTTGGAGAGTTCAACAATTTTTGAATTTGAGTGGAGAAATTTAGTAGATGAACTTTTCATTATGTAATCAATGGGGGAGATAGTTGAGATTGGTCTCGTTACTGGGTTTCATTTTTCTTGATTCGATAAACACTCAAGTCAATCATATTCTACAATAAATCGTAGGACTCTCGTTCAACATCGAGCCACTCGGAGCAGCAACAAAGTGAAACGCAGGCTGCACAGCCTACGGGGTCATCAACATCTTTGGTGCCCGTGATGCCGATCAAAGTCCCAATATCCGGTCGTTACACTAATTATCATCCATTAGCTGTCCATTCGTCCAACATTCATAATTCACAAACTTGCCTAAACGAAACAGATGACTCAACCGGAAATCAAATGCATTGCGGAACATTTGTTTATCATCCAACAGTTTACATTCCTCACACACCACCCTACCATACATCCAATAATAGCAGTCTTCTTCCAACACCACCACCCAATCAACACCATACTTACGAGTACAATCAAAAACAACAAAATTATCGCGACTATCAGAAAAATTTTGTCAATCCACAAAACAATTACGTATCATCACAAAATTCCAATTTTCTCATTCATCATCAAAACAACTTTTCCAAAACTCACAGTCCCGGCAATCCTCCGTTGTACAACAAGTACAACACTGATTTGCACAAATACCAGTCAATCGGAATTCCCTCCTCTCGTATTTCTGGACATTACAAACGTTACGGTTCGAATGCGGGCTCGTCGTCATGTTTCTTGTCTCAAAAAGCCACCGGTTCATCCTATCATTCCAATCCAAGATCAATGGGACCGAGCAAATCAAACTTCGACTACAATCGTCGCAATGATTACAATCAGGACAATAGTAACAAGCATTATCAAACAATTCGTAAAAATAATACATCACGTTCTGATAAAGTTGAAATTGAAAAAAATCAAAACGAAATGAATCAACGTGCCAATAATGCGAATTCAACGCAAACTAAAGAGACAGGAAATATTGAGAAATCAGCGAGCCCGCCTCCGGCACCATATTCCCCAATGACTCGTCCTCTTCCCACACTCTCACCACCAACATCACAGGTCCAGTTTTACAATCCGGCTCAAAATCGCTTTCAAACGCCAACTCAACAACCGAATCAACAACGTCGATACACACCTGGACAAGCGCGAAGAACATCCGACAAGTACAATTCAAATAATCAGAATTCGTCGTCAATTCTCCGTCAATCCAAGTACAAGGTCAATGGAATTGTACCGAGTAACAATAAAGTAACGGACGACAGTATCGGAGGTGCTGGCGATGCTCCTTCAAGAATGCCAATCACACCACCATCAACACCTCGTAATCATTCATCCGGCGAACAAAATCAACTGAACGACTCGTGCCATCAAATGGCGGCTCTTACTCTTTAAAAAAAGTTATTATAATTGTTTTTTTTTTCTTTAATTTCGTTATCGCGCTAATATTATTGCTTGCGGGACAATTTCGTACTCTATTATTGTGATCTCAAGTCCTGCACACACCGAAATCAGCCGAGACTCGAAAAATATTGTTACACAGATCTTTCCCCAAGACAAAAAAAAAAAACAAAAAAAAACGAAAGAGTCACACTGAATTGTTGAATATTTATAGAATAAATACGAAACGAGATATCAGTATAAGGCGAGATATATATCGACATTTACAGATATTATAAGATATTGCTAGGTACGAGGCACGATATACATTAATAATAATTAATAATATTTAAAAAAGTACACATATATATATTACGAATATATATATATATATATTATATTGCATATATCTAATTATACATTTCAGAATCAGCTAAATTCAACTTAAGAAAAAGTCAGATATATTATTATAGTACATTCTAGGAAACTCAATGAAACCGTTTAACTCCGCTCGAAGATTACGCAATTTTCCCTAGCAATTTTTTTTAACACTTCATTTTTTGTTTGAAAATATTTGTTTTCAATTTCACACTTGAATGAAAGTAATCAATATAAGTGTTTCATCATTTTGGAAAGAAGTAAAAAATTTTTCATATACTGGAAAATTCTAAACTTGAAAAAAATTGTGTTTCTTAAAACATTTTTTCTGTTTTGATTTTTCCTGTTATGCAAATTTTTCCTCTTCAATTGTATTTCTCAATAATGTAAAATACTTTTATAAAATATTGAAAATTATTTTCATTCAGTGCCGATTTAAATAACTTTTTGCCTGGCCTTATTTAAAAAAATGTGTTGATATTCGAAAGGGAAATGAATCGGTGAAACGGATAAAAGGGCCTTTTAAAAAGAAAATTGTTGCTGATGCTTGTTTGAAAGATAATATTTCCAGCTAACGATACACTGCGAATTCACGCCAAGTGCCAGTTGATTTTTTTTTTTTTTAAGTAAAAAACGAATTTACTTGGAAAATTAGACCGGACATTATTATTCTCGAAAGATGAATTAATATTGGCCTGTAAAAAAAATCGAGTCATTCCCACTATTAACTGTGTCTAAAATGAAAAAACAAAGAAACAGATAATATATTTGAATAAAAGGTATTTGAATGAAAATAATCTACAAAAAGTAAAAACAATGACAAATTACGTACTTTAGAGAAAAAGGTAGACGCTTAAAAGAGAAAAGTATAACTTTTGTGTTACTTTGTCATGTCATAAATATGTTTATTTAATATATATATATGTTAAATTAAAAAAATATCTCTTGCATTTAAAAAGAAAACTTATCTTTAACTATAAAGCTAATTATCTATACTAGAAATCTAAAAAAAGGTATAAAAAAAATATTATTTCTTTTTTTTTACGTACATGAAGTTTTGTTCTTTTTTTATGAGTGTACAAAACTAAAAACTTTCTTTTGTTTTCCTTTTCTCAAGACAAAAAAAGTTTTTTGTCTGTAAGAGATCTTTACTTTTTTTTTCAAAATTGCTATTTCTTAATTGTTCAAATGTAAAAAAATGTTTTCCATTTTTTATAAAAATGGCGCTTTCTTCATTGGAAATTGCAGTTTAAAAAATCAAGATTTTTCGAATTTGTTAAAAATTCATATTTTGTGTCGTATTTTTTGTCAATTATTGTCAAATTATTATTCGACGAATTCTCAAATTTGATGGGGATTTCCTATCTCTTTTGGATTTAGTTGAAAAAAAAATTCGCATTTGTCGGATTAGAAAAACTCTTTCGAATTTTTTAATAAATTCACTTTCACATTTTTTTTCAGATTTAATCACAAAATTTATTGGAAAATTTGTTTTTATTCTTTTTTTTTTATAAGAAATAGCCTTTTTTGAATTTGTTAAAAAATTCCACGATAAATTTTTGCTTTTTTGCATTAAATAAAAAAAAAATTAAAAAACTTAAAAATTTTGATAAAAAAAAATGAATTATGTAAGAATAATAATCGAGTTATTTATATTAAAGAAAAATCCATGACTTAAAAATTTGCTTTATTCTTAATAAGAATTTGTGAAAAGAAAATAAATTAATAACGTAATCTTCGGATGATGTTTGAGCGAGTTTCCTTGCGAGTTCGAGTGATGTAGCTATTAAAATAAAATAAAAATAAAATAAAAATAAAAATACGTCAATATAAAGGCGATATTTGACATTATGCGTGATAGGCTCGACAAAATATGAATCTCGCGAGCAAGGCTAGAGTAGTTAGACGGATCCATTTTATGGTAGGCAGAAACAAATAACGTTGTTATTATCGTACAAATATATATATATAATATATATAATATATGTATATATATATATTATATATATATACATATATATATTATATTACATTATAAAATAAATATGAGCGATCTGTCATGTGTTCAAAAAAAAAAAAAAAA
>JUFY01026929.1:0-10810 GCA_001855655.1 Leptopilina clavipes | reverse complement strand
ACAGTCACATGCTGTTAATAAAAGTTCATCTAATATTAATTATTTTCAAATGCAATTTCTGAAATTATATCTAATAATGATTTTGATAGTTTATTTCGTAAAAAATTCGCAGACAATGATACAAATTTCATAAACAAAATAATAAGCAAAAATTCTAATCAAATAGTTATTAAAATCTATTTTACAAATACAAAAAAAATTTTTTAGCTGATTTAAATTAACTTTTTTTAAAATTATTTTCAAATATAAAAATTTTTACTGTATATTTTTAATTATTATAATTATAAAGAATATTATTATTATATTATATGATTATTTTACGTTCTAGTGTAAACATTTCTATTTGATGTTTAGGTCGTAATTCTGTTCAATAAAAAATTATTGACAAAATAGGATAAAAATTCATCAGCTAAAAGTTTAGAACGTTCAAATGAACGAAATGCTTTCCTGATTCAAATATTTCAAATAATTATTAACTTCAATTAAAAGTAAAAACGTGAATTAAAAATGAAAAAAGTTTATAATTTATTTTTTGATACTTAAACAATGTTGTTGTGATAAAACTGTAATTTGAAGAAGGAATAAACAAATTTCGTTGAATTGAACGTTCAGAATTTTGGAAACATAAAAATTTCTCCTAAATTTAATAACTTTTTAGCTAAAGGTAATTTTGAAAAAATTAACTGGCCAGGCCACGACTAAGGCCCTATTATAAGCAGGGGGCAAAGTGGATAAATTTCTGCACGGGATACAATAATTTCAATAATAAAAAATAAGAAATAGTTATTATCTTTATTATTATATAATATTTTGAATATGTATATACTGTTTTACTGTAAAGTTTGGGAAACAATTTTTGAAAAAGTTGCAATTTCTGATATGAAATGCATAAACACATCTCAGCGAAGTATTTTTATCTCTAATGGCCTGGTGCAATAGATTTCCTTTCAACTTTTTCGTTATTTTTTTTTTCTTTTTTGCTTTTTTGTGCTTCAATACGCATATATCGCTTGATTTCCAACTGCGAGTACGGAAAGTACTCAAGATAGGAGAGAGAGCGCCTACCGATAAAGATTGCTTCGCTTAACACGTATCAGGCGCGCAAGGGGTAAATGTAGCACAGTAAAGGCTCTCTAAAAAGCAGAAGAAACATTTACTAAAAAAGTCAGAGTGAGAGAGAGAGAGAGAGGGAGAGAGGGAGAGAGGGAGACGTACGAATTTTCTGTATGTACAAGGGGATTCCAGGTACTGGGCACTTAAGACGATTAAATTTATACTTACCTTCGTGCCCGTACATTTTAATCAGCCTCCTTCACTTTTTATCTCACAATTTTAGAAACATTTCGCAAAAAAAAAAACAATTTCTAATCACAAGTGTTAAAATTCTTCTGCGTTTATTTATATATGTTTTATTTTTGCCCATTACAGGTGAAAAGTTTCTCTTTTATGTAAAAAGTATTTTTAAGAAATTAAAATTTTAGGTTTTTATTTATTAAATATTGTCAGAAATGAAATTTTCAAGTATTTAAATATTTCATTTTTTTCTTTGAAAAATGTTTTTTTTGTAAGTATAAAAAGATTGTAATATTTAAAAAGAAAGTCATTGTAGTTCTTTGGACATTCTTTTGTTCTCCGCTGAGACTTGCTTGTTTCTCTTTTGCAAAAAAAAAACTTCCATATACGTTGGACGAAATTTTCTGTTTTGAAAATTCAGACAACAGTGTCTTCTCGTTTCATCACATATAGCTGTAGACATGGAAAAACTTTTTGAAAGTAAACTTTTATTTTGTTGGCAAACGATTTGTACAAAGTTATATTCTGTCTTATTCATTCTGTGTATACTCGATTCGAAGAGGGAGAGAGCTGCTATGTGTCACTCGTGCGACGATTGGAAGGAAAATGGAAAAATAGAACTTTCGATTGGACGTTCGAATTTCACAGCAAAAAAAAATTATTTTTAACCATTAGGAATACTTGGAAAAAATGTATTTTTACAGACCTTTTTTTCTATTTATTTTGTAACATTCTTTTTTAATTTCAATATATCTAAAAAATATTTTACAATTTTTTATTTTTTTTACATATTTCCTTTCCAAACCAATTTCACGTTTTTTATCATTCTATAAGTCCAAGCGTAGACATAGTTTCATCCCATATGTTATTGATAGGATGTATAACAGAAATATAAAAAAAAAATTGGTCCTCAAACAAAAAAATTTATAGTGAGAAAAAATAATATAACAGGTAAAACTTTAGTTTCGATCAATTCATAAAAATTTTTTTTTTTTTTTTATGGTACACCATCAAAGTCGAAGTCCAAAAAATGACGTTCCAACATAATCGTAAGTGCAGTTTACGAGAGTCATATAAGCTCTCGGTGTTATCCATTTCTTCGAACTAAAAATTCTAGCTCGTACCAGAGAGGACATCCCAATAGGACGTGGAGTCAAAGGTCAAAAGTGTTGTCTCTCATAAAAACAAAAAAAAAACTGAACAATTTTGATTCTAGCTCACAAAAATAGTCGTAACTTTTAAAATAAAATCGAAATACTAGCTTTTTTCATTATTTGAAACGTACCTACACATTTTTAAGCTTTCGCAATCAAAGTCGTTTACGTTGTATAAATTTTAGATCTAAACGCAAGGCATATTTGGCTTATAAAAAACAGCTCCAACACGTATTTAAATTGGAAATAATATTTTTAGAAGCAGTTGTTATTTTATTATAGCTTTCAAACAAAATAACAAACAAACAAAAAAATAGACTGCTTCAAGTAATGCTTGCAAAAATCGACGAACCATTTTGTCTGACTGGAACGTATTTTTATACGTCTACTTTATTTTTACTTTACTTTACTTTACTGTAATTAAAAACATATTCAGAAAAATTATGTCTGACTGTAAATTTCTTTTAGGTACTTCCAATTTTTACTACTCACTGTGAAATACACACGTTTAGACAAATTTTGTCGGACTAAAATCATCATGTACTACTGACACTGAAATTACAGGAGAAAAGTTCTGTCTGACTGTAACTTACTTTAACTACTGATACTTAAAATACAGATAAATTAAAAAATTATGTGCAACTAAAACGTATCTTTGCTACTAATATTAAAAAAGTACATGAATTTTAAAACTTTCCTCTGACTGTAACTGTATTTTACTACGGACTTCTATTAGTAGTTACAATAATTTTAAATTCTAACTGATTACAAATTACCTTTCCTACTGAAAATAATAAAGTTCAGAAATATTGACACTGGCTAAAATATTCTTTGTTTGGCACAATTCGTTTTACTACTGATTTAAAAATCACAAAAGTCTGACTAAAGTTATCTTTTACTACTAATGTCAAAATTACACTAAGAAAAATGTTTGGTTCCATCAACAAAAGTTTGTTTGTTCCTACTAAATTCTTTATTTGTTAAAGAAGCAACTAAATACCATTTGGTTAGGCCAACCAAATTTTTTTGTTAAATCGGTTTTTGTTGAGCCTACCGAATTTTTTAGTTGATCCAACAAAACTTTTTTTGTATAGACTGGAAGAAAAATACGAACAAAATGATTTGGTTGGTCCAACAAAATGTTAGTTGGACAAACAAAAAGGTTCAATCATATTTTTTTGCTAGAGCCAACTAAATACTTTATTGGAGGACATTTTTTGTTTTTTTGCCACAAGCAAAGTTTTGTTGGCGCAACAAAAAATGCACAACAAAATTATTTTGTTAACAGGACACTATTATTTTTCTGAGTGCATAAATACTTAGAACAGTCTGACTAAATCTGCCTTTTACTAGTAGTGTCTGTCAGTACTAGTACTAGTAGTACTAGTAGTACTAGTAGTGTCTGTCAATCAGGAAACGTCTGACCATAGCCATCTTTTACCACTGATACAAAAATTAGAACAAATTTTATAATTTCCGAATTACTTTTACTACTGTGAGAAAATTGTAGTATTGTTTTTGTCTCAGTGAAAATTACTTGTACCACTGCCATAATTTATGACTGTTGACTGAAAAATTTAAGAAATATTTGTCAAAAATTTCAATTTGTTTTTGTCCTTATAGGAGAGAGCAATAATTCCCCATCTCTCGAGTGTCAGGAACGCAGTTGGTAGGGTTTTGAAGAAAACCGAACGTGTCTATTCGAATTGCAATCGCGCAACCAGACAAACTAATTTGGAAATATTTCAATTTAAGCAGCGCAAAACATGTTGCCTACAGGAGCTTTGTGTTGATTACTGTTCTACAAGTAAAGCCACATACACATATAGAAACATACATACGTTGAATGGTGTTCGCTTGCAGTTAGAGTGTTCTTAACTTATTTATACAGCAGATGCAGGTGTGCGCGCCACTATTCGCCAGTAGCGAATGTATCCGTTATGTAGTCATAAATTGTAAAGGGACAGTGGGAGTAAATTGTTTCACAATCGCCCTCAAAGCCCACTTGCTCTGCTCTGACGTACTCAATGGGCAGACCCTCGTCACTGGTGGAAGATGGCCTGAAATTACACACCGTCATAAACATCGATCACTCACTCGATTCTAATTGATCTGTTAAACTCATCAACATACACCAGACGGACGGTAATTCAATTAGTTAACCGATAAATTTGCATATATAGACACTATCCTACACGCATAAATGAGTTCTCCCTTAGTCCATCATTTCTATCCTCTCTACCACGGCGCTCGTTTCAATATCCGTTCTCATATTCCACTCTCGATCCTCTCCCGTGTTGGTCGACGGCAAATGTATAAAAGGCTATCTATCAGACATCATTAACGATTTAAAGGTTAAAAGGTGATTCACCACTGGCAATGCGTCAATGTCTCTTCATTATTTCAAAAGAACTATTTTTATTTACTTTTTTTAATATTCTCCCAAGTTCTTTATTATTATTATTATTTTACTCTTTTCTATCAAATGCTCTTTATATTTCATTCCATCTAATGAGAAAATTACGATTGCTGTAAGATTGAACCAATCTTGGAGGAAATTGTTCCAAGATAGGCCCATAATCTCTAAAAAATGGTTAATAATTTTTTGATAATTCTTTGATAATTTATTGAATCTAATTTTTCAAAAACTTCGCCTCAAAAACTGAAAATTTTCATACAAGAAACATTAAAATTGATTCATTTTTGTAGAAGTTCTGATCAATCAAAAAAAAATTTTGTTCTTGAAAATCGTAAATTTAAAAAAATTCATATCTTCTAAACGGCTGGATAAAAAATTTTTGAAAAACTCATGGAGCTCTTTTTCGTAGAGTACAAAAAGGTAAAAAAATTTGAGCCAATTTAAAGAAAGAGTGCAACAAGGAATATTTTGAACTTTGAGACATTGAATTTCGAGTTCCACGCTAAAAATTAGCTTTTTTTATCTAAATAATTTTGTTAATTAACAAAATCTGGCAAATATGTTAATAACTTAATTGAAAAGTCTCATTTTCCTGCGTTGAATGCAAAAAACCAAATTCGATTATCTCTAATCGTTTCAAAGATATGTCCATTTAAAAAATTTTGAGCAATCTCTCTAAATTTCAATTAGTTAAAATTTAAAAATAACTAATTTGATAGCAAAAAGTCAGTCACTGATTCAAATAGTAATTTTTCTACTAATCAATTAGTTAAAAATAACTATTTATTAGTTAAATTCACTTTTAGGTTATGTTAAAATAACTAAAATTTCTGGTAACTAATTCAAATAGTTAAATTTTACTATTTTTTAGTTACTTTTTTAACTAATAATTAGTTATTTTTTACTGATTGATGAAGAAAAAAGTCAGGCAAGATTTTACTAAAAATTAGTTATTTTTAACTAATTCAGATTTAGAGAGATTGTTGTAACTTTTAAATAATCAATTATTTTTACTTAAAAACTTGATTTTCTGAAACTTTAAATAATCAATTATTTTTACTTAAAAACTTGATTTTCTGAAACTTTATATTAATAAATATATAATTCAAAAGAAATTTTCAAAGAAATCGCTGAGGTTACTCCAAAAAGTAGTAAATTTCTCCTAAAATGGCACTTTTTTAAATTGTATTATTTTTTACACGCTTGCAATCTTACTTTAATATTAAAATTCCAGATTGGTTTTTACATTCTCAGCCTTGGAGCAATATTGGCCCAATATTCAGCCAATCGTCAGCCTTGACTTTTTTTCACATAGTAACTAAAAGTACTCTCTAAATGTGAATTAGTAAGAATTTTAACTATTTTGAATTAGTGACTCACTATTTACTTTTCAATTAGTTAAAATTTGCTAATAAATTAGTAGAAAAATTTTTTTTTACTATTTATTAGTAAAATTTAACTAATTTGAAAGCAAAAAGTGAGTCACTAATACAAATTTGTTAAAATTTTTACTAATTCAAATTTAGAGAGTATAAATAATCTACAAGTAGTTTTGCTAATTACTCTATTATTAAGGACATTTAGTAATCATAAATTATTTATTTGAAACAAGTATAAATTTTCTCCTTCTTTCGTCAGAAAAATCGAATTTTAAAATAAAATCAATATCAATAAAATTAACTTTTGACTGAATCTACATTTGTAATAAGGTTTTTGAGAATGAAAATTAACACAAAACGAAAATAATTTTCCGCCATTTGATCATTTATTATAAATAGTGAATTAAATCAACAAGAACGTTATTATTGATTCTATGATACAAATATAAGCATTTAATAAAATTATTTTGGAAAATGATAATTATAATACCAAAGACTCAATGGATTAGAAATAACAGAATTATTTACAGACTTGAATGGATTTTTTTCAAACATAATAATGTAAAATTATATAGAAAATCGAAAAAAATAGTTTGATAAATCTAAAATAGAATCAGAAAAAATTACCTTTTAACCATTGTATTATAAAATCGTAATAAACCTACATGAAGATTTTTATCATATCATAATCTATAATCATTATCTGTATTCTGTAACAATCTGAAAATTCCAAAAAGAGTTTGTAAAATATATGGAAAAAAATTGAGGCAAATCGCGATCTTTTCTTCCCAGGACTTTGATAAATAATTCCTCTCTTGTCTTGAAATTAAATGCGCCTTCCTTGGGGTCTTTATCTTATTAACTGCAATTTTCTTGGATAATATCTACAGATAACTTTGGCATTTTTTTTGTCTTCCTTCTTCTTAGAAATTTCTCTAATATAAATATAGTAGAATTTTTCAGGACAAAAGAAAAATGTTTTAATTTATTAATAGCAAAATTTTTTCACTATTATTAAAATTACACTTATAACTCAAGGCCATGTCAAAGTCGAGGCGATTTTTCCATTAAACCGCAATAGAAAAATCCCATCGACTTTGACATGGCCTTAAGAGAGAAATCTGTCTGACTAAAACTGACATTTACTACTTGTTTTCTAAAACTGAAAAATTCGTTAATTAGTAATATTTTTTTGACTAAATTGAAAATTCTTTAAATTTTCAAAATAATATTTTAAGAGACAAGACAACGCATGAGGTTTCCTAATTATTGTATTTTTTGAATGAAATTAATAGATCTATTATGCGATTAATAGAAACTCTGATGATGAAGGATGAAATCTTACGTATTCAACAAAGCCTTACGTTAACGTGATGTGCATCAAATCACCAATGAGGCCATTGTGTTGATGCAGGCCTTGTTGTGACGTTTCACAAATACATCTCAAGAGGCATTGCTTACCAGGAAATCCTAATCTGTAATGCAGAAAGGCAATCAATCAGAATACGTCTCATTTGATCCATCAAAAAAAATATATTAATGCGAAAAAAATATATATATATTATTTCTAAAAAAAATATATACATGAGGGAATAGAGCGTAACAAGAAATTTATATTTATTTTTTTTACACAATCTAAAAATACTTATTCGATAAAAAAACCACGGGGGGGAATTTTTTTTAATTTAGGTCAGACACCCCTTAAAAATAAAATAACATGAATGATATTCTAGGGGAGAAAATATTATTTTAGCAAATATATACATGAAAGTAGAGAATTTAAAACAAGAAGAAATTTATAATAATATTTCAAAATTATTTAACATTTCGTAATTTCTTTTTTAAAAGAAAAATAATTTTAAAAAAAAGGTATTTTTTACAAAAAAATAAATAAAAACCCTGTTTAAATATTAGATAGAAAAAAATCTGTCACCTTGTAGTATTTTTTTCAATTTGACAACAAAATTACATTGACTGAAAATTTCGTTCCTGCGCAAAAAAAATTGAAGCAAAAACGTTTATTTTTCGTAAAGAAAATAGAATAGAATAACGAAACAAGGATATTTTGAAAAGTTTTTCAAGTATATCTTTACTAAAAACGAAGCGATCTTTCCGATAAATTCAGTGAAGGACCTGTCTGTGATACGAGCTGTGGCAAAACTAAAAGTATAGTTTTGAAAGAACACAAAGACTTTACTAAGTGTCTCAAACATATATATATATATATATACGAAGCGAGCATCGAGTGCTTTAAGAAATTTCTAAGTAAACAATTCCTGGTGAATTTCCCTCTTGCGACCATCACTATACTCGAAACTCTCTAGTAACATGAGCGTTTTATTGTTGGGCTTTCAAAAAAGTTTCGAATACACTATATATTCATAATAAACCATTAAAAGAAAAATTATCCAAATTTATTCATGTCCGGATTATAATTTTCTTTTACGTTTCCTTAGAAAATAAAGATTGCATAATTTTACTTCTTTGTATTATTCTTTTTGTAGAGAACAAGTGGAAACTCTTTTTCTATATGCACTAAAAAATTTCTATTTAAAACTTGTTGAAAGTTTTTGCGATCGGTTTCCGATCATATTCCGTCGGAATTCCGATTGTATTCCATTGAAAGAATGGTTGATTACAAATCATTATATGTCTGACTAATGACTGATTTATGCTACTAAAATCCAATTTGCTTAAAAAGTTAAAATTGACCATTTTGTCTGACTTATCAAACTGTTATACCACTGAGTACATTATTAGGGAGTATTTTAATTATTATGTCTGACTGAAGATTGACTTAAACTACTGATATGAACTTTACTTTCATGTTGATATCATTATTAGAACATTATAATCCAATTAGCACGTAATCTTGCGGCAATCTTGCGACAAGCTTCAAATGTCCAAGTTCTCGCAAGCTTGCCATGTAAGCTTGCAGCAATGTTGCACGGTTATCCTACTGCAATATTGCTCAGTAAGATTGCCGCAAGCTTACGTCAATCTTGCAGAAAAAGCTTTTCTCATGATTCAAAATTTTAGTTTCCTATAATTGCATACAATTTATATATTGAATAAATTTTTTTAATAATATCTTAGAAAAAAAAATAAATTCTAAAAAATACAATCTTACAGCAATCTTGCCACAATCTTACAGCAAGAAAGGCGTAATATTGCAGTAAAATTACCGTGCAACATTGCTGCAAGCTTACATGGCAAGCTTGCGAGAGCTTGAACATTTGAAGCTAATAGCAAGATTGCCGCAAGCTTGCAATGTAATCTTGCAAAACTTGCATGGTAAGCTTCTCGCAAGATTGCCGCAAGATTACGTGCTAACTGGGAAGCTACAATTTTTTTGTACTACTTTGTATGCTGTTCCTTGAAGGGCTTTTAGCCCTAGGAACTTGATGTTAATAAATGAATAAATAAATAAATAAATAATATTCGAAGTTGCTAGAAGTTTAATTTCTAATATCAAGGAATTAAGGAAAGTTGAATGTTAATTTAAAAAAATCAATTTATTAAAGACTGAAATTAATCCCAGTCTTTTCAAATCGGAATGAAGTAATTTTTTTCAATATATTATTTTTTAACGTTTATTTAAATTATCCAAACAATTTACATTTATATCATATAGGAAAAATTATATATTATTTAAAAACAAAAACAATAAAAAAAAAGTTTGATTCATTCAAACGTGGATCGAGTGAATGTCAATATTTGTTTCAATTTATAAACACCTGTGAATTGTTCGTGTGAAAAATTGTAAAAGGATGCAAATTACATTTTTCAATCTAAAATCAATTGATATTTTAAGTAAACTAAAACTTTCGAATTTCCATGTTTTTTTAGAGTTCAAATTTTTTTTTCTTTGTTTAATTCAATAACAATGTTAGTTGTATTTTGATTACAATTTTTTTCACCATTTTCTTGTGTAAACGTTGTTTATAGTGAATAATTTATTGCAGTTGTTTTAGTAAAATACTTAATCTAGCGCAGTCTGCAAAAATTTCTGTATGTTAATTTTTTTTTATTAAGGACGTTAGATAATCTACTTTGAATTTCGTCATTTTTCCCTAGAATATTCCCTAATTTGTATGCAGTGTTCTATCCTGCGGCCCTAAAGGAAAAAATATTTCCTTCCTTGTAATAAGTTTTTGTTGATAAGGTTCAAAATATAATTGATTGTCATTCAAATAGATAGGTATTTATAACAAAATTTTGTAAGTTATTAAAATAGTATAGGAGAGCGCGAAATTGCCACTGAAAAAAGAATATTCTAACTTTAAGAATATTCTACTTGACGTTAGAATATTCGCGACTTAAATAGGCGCCAAGAATATATTCTTGGTATAAGTGGGGAATATACTTTACGTAAGAATATATTCTAAGAAACCTTAACGAGAATATATTCTTAACCTATTAAGACGTTCTTCTTATATTAAGAATATATTCTTAAACTCATAAGCATAAAATATTCTTGGGTTTCTATGGGAATAATAGTTTTTATTTATAATCTAAGTAATAATTTTTCAATCAAATGAACCTAATTATAGAACTAATTAATG
>JUFY01026914.1:2780-22065 GCA_001855655.1 Leptopilina clavipes | reverse complement strand
TTATTATTATTATTATTTTTAGTTTTATTATTTTTTTCTATTAATATTATATTACATTACAATAGACATTATATATCAATATAGAATTTTATACAGAACAACTGAATATCGATCACAATTTTTCCAAATTCATTTATTTAATTTAATTTTTCTTTCATTATTTATTTAGCTATTTATTTATTAATTTTTTTTTATTTTTTTATTTTTTGATAAAGAATGACATGAAATATTTTTTCATTTTTTGTTTTCTTTTTGATAAAAATATGTAAGGTTTATTTTTTGAAAGAAGGGGGCAAAAAAAAAGAAGGGAAGTAAAGTAAACGGTGTATCGTGAAAGGCATTCTTCAAAGGAAAGAGAGATCACCGTGTGTCTCTAAGTTGAAACGCGGAATTGGTGAGGGAGAGGAGGGGGGAGGAAACTCTCTTGAACATGTATATAGAAGTTGGGGTGGTGTGTTTGTCGACGCGAAAAAATTCCAGTCTGTCCAACATGCTCATCTTTCTGCCCGAATACCAGAGTCAAAAATATGCTTTTGCCAAACGTTTTACGTCATGAGAGAGCACACAGAATGGGTTATATTTTTCTTCAACTTTCCCTTCTTTTTTTTCTACATTTTTCGAGTAATACATTTTTTTTTCACCGAATTTCCGAATTTTATTACTCATATCAAAATAAAAAAATTGTATTTGAAAAAAAAAATTATTTCCGCATTTTTAAAATAGAAATTTTCAACGCAAAAATAATGAAAAATTTCATTTTTATGAATAGAAATTTTCAAGGCAAAAATAATGAAAAATTTTGAAATTATTTCCATTTTCAAAATAGAAATTTTCAGTGCAAAATTAATTAAAATTTTGAAATTATATTCATTTTCAAAATAGAAATTTTCAACTCAAAATCAATTAAAATTGATGCCACCTTTGGAATTATTATCATCAATAGGAACTGTCACCTTTGGAATTACTAGCATTTTTTGGGTACTAACACGTTTGGAATTGTTAGCATTAATAGTAACTGCCACCTTTGGAATTATTATCATCAATAGGAACTGTCACCTTTGGAATTACTAGCATTTTTTGGCTACTAACACGTTTGGAATTGTTAGCATTAATAGTAACTGCCACCTTTGGGATTATTAGCATCGTTTTGGTACTAACACGTTTGGAATTATTAGCATTGATAGTAACTGCCACCTTTGGAATTATTATCATCAATAGGAACTGTCACCTTTGGAATAACTAGCATTTTCTGGGGACTGACAAGTTTGAAATTATTAGTATTAATAGTTACTGCCACCTTTGGAATTATTAGCATCGTTTTGGTACTAACACGTTTGCAATTATTAGCAACAATAGAAACTGCCACCTTTGGAATTATTATCATCAATAGGAACTGTCACCTTTAGAATTACTAGCATTTTCTGGGGACTGACAAGTTTGGAAATATAAGCAACAATAGAAACTGACACCTTTGGAATTATTAGCATCTTTTTGGTTCTAACACGTTTGGAATTATAAGCAACAATAGAAACTGCCACCTTTGGAATTATTATCATAAATAGGAACTGTCACCTTTGGAATTATTAGCATAGAAATTTTCAACTCAAAATCAATTAAAATTTTGAAATTATTTTCATTTTCAAAATAGAAATTTTCAACGCAAAATCAATTAAAATTTTGAAATTATTTTTGCCCTAAAATTTCCTCTCGCGGGGGAATATTTTAAATATTCGTAAATAAATTTCAATTAACATTTTATTGCTCTCTGGTATTTTTTTTGTCTTTTTACTTTTCCTTTTTCTTCTATTGTTTTGGCAACAGTAGATTTGCAATAAAGCTTTTTGGAAATTTAGGAGAAACGAATGAGAAATTTATGTGAATTTACTGTAGGTACCATGTATATAGTGAGAAGGCGGAAACGTTTTAGTGCGTTAGATATAATGCGTCTATAGTTGGGAACGTGCCGCTGTGTAAGTACCACACTCTGGAACTTGCAACGAGCGCGCGAAGGTGAAATTACCAGAAATTCAGCCTACAAATCGTAAACCCCGTAATAGCTGTTGCCACGACTCGTCAAGCTCAGATTTCTCATTAGGCACGTCGCGTACCTGAGTTTATATATATGTATACATACAATTTTATGTAGTAACATCTTTTTTTCTAATTACTATTTTTATTTAAAATTTTGAATTTATACATTTATTCCCTTCTGGTTAAGTTTTATGCTTGATTCTTACGTCTTATGCTTGGTTCTCAAGTCTTATGCTCAAGTTCTTAAGTCTTATGCTTCGTTCTTAAGTCTTATGCTCAAGTTCTTAAGTCTTATGCTTCGTTCTTAAGCCTACGCTTGGTTTTTACGTCTTATGCTTCGTTCTTAAGACTTATGCTCAAGTTCTTAAGTCTTATGCTTCGTTCTTAAGTCTTATGCACAAGTTCTTAAGTCTTATGCTTTGTTTCTAAGTCTTATGCTTAAGTTTTTAAGTCTTCTGCTCGGTTTTTACGTCTTATGCTTTGTTTCTAAGTTTTATGCTCAAGTTCTTAAGTCTTATGCTTCATTATTAAGTCTTATGCTTCGTTCTTAAGTCTTATTCTCAAGTTCTTAAGTCTTATGCTTCGTTCTTAAGCCTTATGCTTGGTTTTTACGTCTTATGCTTTGTTTCTAAGTCTTATGCTCAAGTTCTTAAGTCTTATGCTTTATGCCTAAGTTCTATTGTTCTATGCTTGAGTCTTACTCTTAAGTTCTTAAGTCTTATGCTATGTCTTGTGATTAAGTTCTAACAATTTCTGCTCAATTTCTTATGTTTTATTTTCATGTCTTGCCCTTACGTTCTTACGTCTTACGCCTCAGTTCTTATCTCTTATGCTCATTTAAGCTCAATTCTTATGTTAAGTCATATACTCTTAATTCTTACGCCACTTTTACTCTCCTGTCGTGTGCTAAAGTTTTACGTTATTTTCCACATCCTCTTCTTCCTAAAGTCTTAAGTCATAAAAATGCCAATAATTATTGTTAATGCTTTCGATTTCGTTTTTTTCTTGTAATTCCTTTTTATTCTTGGGGAGGGAAGGGAAAGGAATCTTATAGTTTTACAATATATACAATTAAAAACGTATATATGTATTGAAAAAAGTCTCTAAACTCTCGTGTTGACCTTTTTTGTATCGTTATCTTTTCCTCATTCTTTTTCTTTCTTTTTCTTTTTTTTTTTTTTTTGTTAGCGTTGCTTATCGTTGTTTGATCGTTGATAAGGTCTCGTGGAAAAACTCTCCTTTCGCGCCACGAGAGAGAAAGGGAGATAAGTAGCTTCCCATTGAGAGAGTATACACAGCAGAACGTAAACTTATACGTATATAATGTAAGGCGAGATGCTGCGGGATATAAAGCAGGCCGACGGGCATCATGATAAAAGCGGAAAAAAGGTCTCTTAAGGCTGATGCGGCAAAACCATTTTAGTTTTTTTTATCCCCTCTCCCTTCGTGGCAAGGAAAAAAAACTCCCGACTAAAGGACGTCTTTAACCCTCTCGTCTCTCTCTCCTTCTCTCTCTCTTTCTCTCTCTCTACCTCTCTCCTTCTCTCTCTCTCTCTCTCTCTCTCTCTCTCTCCCTCTCTCTCTCTCTCTCTCTCTTTCTTTCTCTCCTTTTCTCTCTGTCTATCTCTCTCCTTCTCTCTTTCTCTATCTCTCTCTGTCTCTCTTTTTCTCCTTTTCTCTCTCTCTCTTCTTCTCTCTCTTTCTTTTTTTCTCTCTCTCAAGAAAGAATAAAAAAGATAGAAAGAGTGAAAGAGAAAGAGAGAAAGAGAGAGAGAGATCCTTCTTTCTCTCTCACAAGAAGAAGAAGAAAGAGAGAGAAAGAGGGAGGGTGATAAAGATAAAGAGAAAGAGAGAGAGAGAGAAAAAGAAGAAGATAGAGAGGTAAAAAGGAAGATTGAGAGAGAAAGGGAGAGAAAAAAAGTAAGAGAGAGAGAGAGAGAGAGGAAGAAAGATAGTTTTTATATAAGGACCAAATTAGTGTGAATGACTCTCATAAGCGCTCCCCGAGAAAGAAAAGGGGGGAAACATATTACTTCTTTCCGGATAATCTTCTCCTCTGACAGAAGGGGATAATTGATTCTTTTGCGACGTGATAATGTCCCTTCGCGTGTGAATTCACTTTCTTTGTATATATTGTCTATTAAAGAGTTAATGTGGAGATTTTTTTCTTTCTTTCTTTAGATTGAATTATTAGCATTAATAGAAACTGCCACCTTTGGAATTATAAGCATCTTCTGAGGACTGATACCTTTGGAATTATTAGCATCTTTTTGGTACTAACACGTTTGGAATTATTAGCAACAATAAAAACTGCCACCTTTGGAATTATTATCATCAATAGAAACTGTCACCTTTGGAATTATTAGCATCAATAGGAACTGTCATTTTTGGAATTACTAGCATTTTTTGGGGACTGACAAGTTTGGAAATATTAGCAACAATAGTAACTGCCACCTTTGGAATTATTAGCATCTTTAGGTACTGCCACCTTTGGAATTATTATCATAAATAGGAACTGTCACCTTTGGAATTATTAGCATTCTCTGGGGACTGACAAGTTTGAAATTATTAGCATTAATAGAAACTATCACCTTTGGAACTATTATAATCAATAGGAACTGTCACTTTTGGAATTACTAGCATTTTTTGGGGACTGACAAGTTTGGAAATATTAGCAACAATAGAAACTGCCACCTTTGGAATTATTAGCATCTTTGGGTACTAACACGTTTGGAATTGTTAGCATTAATATTAACTGCCACCTTTGGAATTATTAGCATCTTTTTGGTACTAACACGTTTGCAATTATTAGCAACAATAGAAACTGTCACCTTTGGAATTATAATCATCAATTGGAACTGTCACCTTTGGAATTACTAGCTTTTTTTGGTAACACGTTTGGAATTATTGGCAACAATAGAAACTGTCACCTTTGGAATTATTATCATCAATAGGAACTGTCACCTTTAGAATTACTAGCATTTTCTGGGAACTGACAAGTTTGAAATTATTAGCATTAATAGTAACTGCCACCTTTGGAATTATTAGCTTCTTTTTGGTACTAACACGTTTGGAATTATTAGCAACAATAGAAACTGCCACCTTTGGAATTATTAGCATTAATAGGAACTGTCACCTTTGGAATTATTAGCATAAAAAATCAATTTTTCCCTTTCCTTCTAAAGAAATTACACGAATACATCAAAATATTCAATCCTCAATCGTCGAATTTTATTATTTAAAATTCACATTTCACACTTCTACCAGGTGGATGAAAACTATTTTCGGTGTATTTAATTCGGATTTTCTCTCTTTTTTATTTTTTTATTGATCGCGTTCGTGAATTGAACTTTATTTTAAGATGATATCAATTTTAGTGACAAGGACGTCACTCACAGGATATTGTCGATGGAGGACGAAGGTCTTACACTGTCGTCGTCTTCGTCGTAAACCTTGTGAGGTGATTTTTTTTTTTTTCGTTTTTTTTTCTTTTCTATCAACTTGCAACTTGTCTGTCGTTTTAGTCGTCGATTTTCTTGGGAAGGAAAACGAGAAGAGCTCCCCTGCGGTTCCCAATTACCGTGACCAAAGTGACGTTTCCTTGGCCCTAAGACGATCTCTCTCTCTCTCTCTCTCTCTCTCTCTCCCAAGAGGGATGTAATTAACGCGGGCTAGCTTGCTGCACGACACAGACGTATCTGTCTTCCTCTGAGCCTTTTCCGTTTTCAAGAAGGGATGAAGGTTTGAGGGCGAATTTCTCTCTCTCTCTCTCTCTCTATTTCTCTATAAATATAGCTATATACATCGCTTTATACGTAATTCGTGGTCCGTATAAGACGTAGAGCTCGGCTTTGCCTAGATACCTAAAACGTTACCCAATATTTCTCCGACTAGACCACATTCTCCTTAATTTTAATCCATTTCCTTCTCCTTCATTCCTTCATTCCTTTATTTAACTTTTCATTGTATCAAAATAACCACATTTCAAAAATTAGTCCAATTAGTTAAAATATAATTGCAAAATATTGCAACGAAACAAAAAGAAAAATTGTAAAACAAACTGAAATTTACACTCTTGCCATCAAAAATTACCCATTGCAATAGGAATCATTCATTTTTATTAATTAGTTTACGAATAATATGAAAATCAATTCTCGAGGTGAGAGATAACCTAAAAATGATGTACTTTCCATATTGTGTAAAATTACCGCATATTTCAAATATTAATTGAATTAATCAAAATATAACTGTACAATATTGAAAAGAAACAAAATTTAACCAATTTTGAAAAAGAAAAAAAATAAATTATTAATAATAATTTATTATTTATTTATTATTTATTATTTATTATCATTAATATATAATTTTTCCTTATTTTTTATCCTTTTTTTAAAATTTCTAGATTTTCTTGCTTCTATCTATATACTTGTGTCAAAAAAAAAGCCGGTGAAAAACAATTCAGAATTTTCGGCGATTAAGAAAGGAGA
Organism: Leptopilina clavipes; assembly: GCA_001855655.1. Classification (NCBI taxonomy): domain Eukaryota; kingdom Metazoa; phylum Arthropoda; class Insecta; order Hymenoptera; family Figitidae; genus Leptopilina; species Leptopilina clavipes. The sequence continues at coordinate 15,547 of JUFY01026914.1, read as the reverse complement.
GGGGAGGGGGTACCACTAGATACCAAAGAGAAAAAATGTCGAAACAAAATAAACAACATTCTTGCCATTACAAATTTTCCATTGCAGAAGGAATTAATCATTTTCATCAATTAGTTTACGAATAATATGAAAATCAATTCTCGAGGTGAGACATAACCTAAAAAATTAAAAATATTGTACTATTCACTTCGCGATTTAAAATATCTGTGAAAAATTTTTCAAAGCGAATAATTAACTTCCGTTGAATGAATTTCAATCTTCTTGGTGGCAAAAACGAAAACAAAAAAAAGGAACAAAAAAACAAACAAAAAACAAAGAAATGCAAAATAAAATCAAAGAAGGAAAAAAAGGGACAAAAAATGGTCTCTATTTCAATATTGTTGCTGGGATATATAATGTGAGAATAACCCTTGATATGATTATAGATTCCTTATTCACTGTCGATAAGAGAAAATTGTACCTCAGGGGCGGTGGTTTGAAAAGAGAGTAAGGAGGGATGAAGGGGGGGGGGGTATGGTTATGAGATGGGCGGAGATACAAAACGCACCCTAATTCTTATGGGGTTCTCTCCATTCTTCTCTTCAAAGTTCCTAATTTTCTGTCTGTGGAATGTTCCCCATTTTTCTTCGAGCACGAATATTTGTAAGGGTCGTTTTATACAAGAGTCCCCCCCCGCACCCTCATCCCCTTCCACATCCCATATAATTTCGAGTCTAATTGGAAACCTTTGTATACCATACAAAAAAAATTCTTATTCCTGCGTAAGATAATTTTCCCCCTTGTAAATTTCACACACAAATTGTATTTTTGCCCCCCCTATTTGCCCCCGCCCCCCTCCCTAATTCTACTTATTTTTTTTCTCCTTTTTCTAGATTTGTATTTTTAAATTTTCATCTACTTGTATGTAAAAATACATTGGGAGGAAATATTTCATAATTTTTTGGACGATTAAGAAAGGAGAGGGGAAGGGGTAATTTAGTAGATGGTTAAAAAAAATTGTTGAAATAAAATATATTCTTGCCATTGCAAATTTTCCATTGCAGAAAGAATTAATCATTTTTATCAATTAGTTTAGGAATAATATGAAAATCAATTCTTGAGGTGAGAGATAACCTAGAAAAATGATATACTATCCACTTCGAGATTTGAAATCTGTGTAAAAATTTTTCCATAGGAAATAATTAACTCGCGTTGAATGAATTTCAATCTTCTCGGTGGCAAGAATGAAAAGAAAAATAAGAGGAACAAAAAAATAGTTTTAGGGGGGAGGGGGACAGTTTTAGAAATTAAAAAAAAAAAAAAAAAACGCGCATCTATTAGATGATGAAGGAACGAGTCGTTAAATTAGGTATTAGGAAAGTTTATGCTATATACCGAGTAATAGATAAATGACTTGCCGGCTTTCGTATCAAAATAAATCTTTTCACAGGGCGTGGAAGACGAAAATAATTTGGCACGTTGTAAGACACACTGTTGGAGATTTCGTGAGTCTTAGATTGATCTAACCTACATTTGTGCGATATATGTATAATATACACTTACATTAATGGATTATATATATGTATATACATGTATAAAATTTAAATTGTCGTAATTTCTTGTGCCAGGATCTATCAGTTCTAATCAGTTTGTTTAAGTTGAAATTCAACCACTGTTAGTCGGCCAAACTTTATTAAAGTTTCACGCTCGATTTACTGAAATGAAACATTCATCATTAATAATAAATTCCATTCTGTCAGAATTATTTTATTGCAATGTTCTTGAAATGAATGAAAATTTCCAAAATATAATTTTGTCGTTCAAGAAGAACAAGAAAAAACATGAATAAGTATGAGGTAAAAACAAAAAAAAGAAAATCGCAAAAAACAGGAACAAGAATGGAAAAAGATGGAAAAGAATGCAAAAGAAAAAGACAAAAAAAATATGAACGGAAACAAGAAAAATAATAAGAAAAAGCAAAATTGTAAGGTAAAGAAAACGAAGAAGAAAAAATAATATGAACAAGCAGAAAAAAAGCAAAAAGTAATACAAAAATAAGAGCAGGAACAAGAATAAAAACAAAAACAGGAACAAGAAGGAAAACAAAAATAATAACTGGAACAAGAAGAGCAATTTAAACGGAACAAAAAATAGAAAAAAAGAATAAGAAGAGAAAGTGGAACAAGAATAAAAAAATAAGAAAAGAGAATTAGAACAAGAACAGGAACAAGATGAAAAACAAAAACAAGAAAAAAACGAATAATAACAGGAACAAGAAATAAAGAAAAAAGAACAAGAAAAAAAGGGAAAACAAAAATTTTAACTGGAACGAAAACAAGAAGAACAACTTGAACAAGAAAGAAAACGAGTAACAACAGGAACAAGAAATAAAAAAAACAAGAAATAAGAATAAGAGAAAGTAGAACAAGAATAAAAGAACAAGAAAAGAGAATAAGAACAAGAAAAGGAACAAGAAGAGAAAAAAAAACAAAAACAAGAACAAAAAGAAAAATTGGAACAAGAAAGAAAACAAGTAAGAACAGGAACAAGAAATAGAAAAAACAAGAAAAAAGAGTAAGAAGAGAATGTGGAACAAGAATCAGAAAACAAGAAAATAGAATAAGAACAAGAACAGGAACACAATAAAAAACAAGAAAAATAATAAAAATGAACAAGAACAGGAACAAGAAAAGAAATAATAAAAAAAATAAAAACAAGAACAAGAAGAAGAAGAAGAAGAAAAAAAATGAACAAGAACAGGAACAAGAAGAGAAATAAGAAAAAAATAACAAGAACAAAAAAAAAACAGGAACAAGAAAGAAAAAAATATGAACAGGAACAAGAAATAGAAAAAACAAGAATAAAGAAGAAGAACAGGAACAAGGTGAAAAATAGGAACAAGAAGAAAACCACGAAAGAAGAATAAGAAGAATAGCAGGAACAACATCAAGAAGGAAAATTAAAATTACTGGAACAAGAAATAAAGAAAATAAAGAAAAAGAATAAGAACAAGAACAAGAAAGAAAACAAGTTAGAACAGGAACAAGAAATAGAAAAAACAAGAATAAAGAAGAACAGGAACAAGGTGAAAAATAGGAACAAGAAGAAAACCAAGAAAAAAGAATAAGAAGAATAACAGGAACAAGACAAAGAACAAGATCAAGAAGGAAAATAAAAATTACTGGAACAAGAATAAATACAAAAACAGAAATGAGAATATGAAAACAAGAAAAAAAATAATAAGAATAAAAACAAGAACAAGATGAAAAACGGGAACAAATCGAAGAACAGTAACAAGAACAAGAGAAATAATAATAAGAAAAACCAGAATAAATACAAAAATAAAACCAACAAGAAGAACGAAAATAAAAACTGGAACAAGAAAAAAAGGATAAGAGTTGAAAGAAGATGAAGAAAAAGAACAAGAAGGAAAACAGAACAAAAAATTGAAACAATTAACAAGAAGTAACACAAGAACTAGAACAAGAAAAAAAACACGAACAAAGGTAAGAATCAGAAGCAACAAAAATAATAACATGACCAAGACAAATAAACAAGAACAAAGATCAAACAAAAACAAGAACAAGAAAATAAAGAACAACAAAATTTCCAAGAATAAAGACATCAAAAACAGAAAATATAAAGGCAAAAGAACAAAAGAAGAAAACAAAAGAACAAAATCCAAGAAAAAATCAAGAACAGGAAAGAGAACAATAACAAAAACAAGGACAGGAAGAAAGAAAGTAACAAAATGGGAAAAAAATAGAAAAAAGTGTGAATTTTGCTGCAGGAAAAAAATGGTAACTAGAAATTCGCCTTCCTTTACGTGTCTCCGAGATAGTCGGGGAGACACACAAGTTATACACAAATCGTGAGAGGAGAGAAATGTTGGACGTGTGGCACAGCCGCCTATAGAAGACGTCTCTCATGGGCTTCTCCAGTGAACTGCATAGCGAACGGAATTGGCAATGAATGCGCATTCAGCAGCCGCTACCGAGTTTCTGGCGAAAGATGCGGTGCAGCAAATACGTGTCGATACATTTCCTCCTTTACAGAATCGATCATCATGCTCCGATTCTTGACAATTTACACTGCAAAAATAATGCAAAGCGAAAGTACAAAAAGACGGAATAATTTTCTTTTCATCAAGAAATAAAGGAAGAAAGAAAGAAAGAAATAAATTTCCAAAAAAGAAGGCTAGGAACAAGGAATTAGACCTTCGTTTCTAATAATTCTAAAGGTGGCAGTTTCTAGAGATGATAATAATTCCACAGCTGGCAGTTTCTATTGTTGCTAATAATTCCAAACGTATTAGTATCAAAAAGATGCTAATAATTCCAAAGGTGGCAGTTTCTATAAATGCTAATAATTCCAAACGTGTTAGTACCCAAAAGATGCTAATAATTCCAAAGGTGGCAGTTTCTATTGTTGCTAATAATTCCAAACGTGTTAGTACCAAAAAGATGTTAAAAATTCCAAAGATAGCAATCCTCAGAAGATACTAATAATTCCAAAGGTGGCAGTTCTTATCAATGCTAATAATTCTAAACTTATCAGTCCCGAAAAAATTCTAGTAAATCCAAAGGTGACAGTTCCTATTGATGATAATAATTCCAAAGCTGGCAGTTCCTATTGTTTCTAATAATTCCAAAGGTGGCAGTTTCTATTGTTGCTAATAATTCCAAACGTGTTAGTACCAAAAAGATGTTAAAAATTCGAAAGATAGCAGTCCCAAAAAAATGCTAGTAATTGCAAAGGTGACAGTTTCTATTGATGCTAATAATTCCAAAGGTGGCAGTTTCTATTGATGCTTATAATTCCAAAGGTGTCACTTTCTATTGTTTCTAATAATTCCAAACGTGTTAGTACAAAAAAGATGCTAATAATTCCATAGGTGGCAGTTTCTATTGTTGCTAATAATTCCAAATGTGTTAGTACCAAAAAGATATTAATAATTCCAAAGATAGCAGTCCCCAAAAAATGCTCGTAATTTCGAAGGTGACAGTTTCTATTGATAAAAATAATTCCAAAGGTTGCAGTTTTTACTGATGCTAATAATTCCAAAGGTGTCAATTTCTATTGTTGCTAATAATTCCAAACGTGTTAGTACCAAAAAGATGTTAATAATTCCAAAGATAGCAGTCCCCAAAAAAATGCTAGTAATTCCAAAGGTGACAGTTTCTATTGATGACAATAATTCCAAAGGTGTCAGTTTCTATTGATGCTTATAATTCCAAAGATGTCACTTTCTATTGTTGCTAATAATTCCAAACGTGTTAGTACCAAAAAGATGCTAATAATTCCAAAGGTGTCAGTTTCTATTCTTGCTAATAATTCCAAACGTTTTAGTATCAAAAAGATGCCAATAATTCCAAAGATAGCAGTCCTCAGAAGATGCTAATAATTCCAAAGGTGGCAGTTCCTATCAATGCTAATAATTCTAAACTTGTCAGTCCCGACAAAATGCTAGTAATTCTAAACTTGTCAGTCCCGACAAAATGCTAGTAATTCCAAAGGTGACAGTTCCTATTGATGATAATAATTCCAAAGCTTTCAGTTCCTATTGTTGCTAATAATTCCAAAGGTGGCAGTGCCTATTAATTCTAATAATTCCAAACGTTGGAGTTCGCAGAAGATACTTATAATTCCGAACGTGACAGTCTTCAATTAATTGTCAATTAAAAATCCCATCCCTCATGGAATAATAAATATAATATAGCATATCATAGAATTTTGGGAAAGATGTTTCAGAATTTAGAAATACTGCTACATTGTGTATTCACTATATATATATATAGCAGAAAATTCTATACTGCCATCATGAAATTGAAGTCCGATTCCTAACGGATCAATATATTACCATCATCCAATTGGAAATATCTTCAAAAATAGTTTCCTCCTTCCTACTCGTTAAATCAGTTTTCAAACACTGAAAATAGTATTTGCCTTTAATTATTTCTTATCCTCATTATAAATTCGCTATTTTCCTTCTTGCCAAAGACGATGAAAGATTGATTTTTCCAGGTTTTAAATCAATTTTTTCTTTCTTATTAAATAATAATACACGAGAAGACAATTTTTATTTTTGTCATCGAAAACTTCTTGCAATTTTTTATCAGAATTTTTATTAAGAACAATTTTTACCTTTCGAATTATTTTTAGTATCTATTATTGTCTCTTCCTCCCTCTCTCTCTCTCTCTCTGTCTCTTTTTCTTTCTCTCTCTCTCTAAAATTTATTTTTTTCGATTGTCTTTTTTGTTTTTTATCATATTTTCAATTATTTTCTCTCTCTAAAAATTTTTTTTTCAATTTAATTTTTTTGTGATATTTTTAATTATTTATTTTTAATTATTTATTTCCTATCTCTCTCTTTTTGACTACTTTCAAGAGACAAATATAGAGAAATTGTCTCAGTCGAGTTTGATTATTATTATTATTATTATTATTATTATTATTATTATGATTGTGACGATAGTTTTGCGATGCGTGGAAGATGTATTTGGTTTATACGATTCGACATGTCCCGTGAATTTCAACGGACGTATATAATAAAGGGAAGGTTTGCTCGGGCAGTGGTAATGACGCCCAGCCATAGTTGTAATTACCGAGTTATGCCCCGGATGGTATATGACCTCCGCGCGCCCGGAATTCAACCTATACGGACCGTTGAGTGTAATGTGTCACTGTCATTGGTCCTTGGTATCCGAAATTGTTATCACAAACTCTCTGCAACCATCTATATATATATATAGCAAAAGCTTATGTTATAACCTAATGACGAAACGAAAATTTTACAAATCCAACAATTTGCCCTCTTGTCCTACCCATCCCTGATGAACGTTTTCACAAATAATGCGCGGCTTAATTTAGGTACTATATATATATATAACGTTTATTATTGCGAAACATAATAATTATTGTCGAATTTTGTTTGGGGGAAAAAGTCCAATAGAATGAGTGATGTAGCTACCCAACCCTGCTGACTGGTTTGATAATAAGCTCCTACTAACCCAACTCTGACATTTTTGACACTATATTGTCAATTACTGGCAATTGTGAGTTTGATTTTAATATTTTTTTTTGGAGAAAAATTTTACAAGGTAGAAAAAAGCAGGGTTGGGTCGTTTATGCTTATATTTGTAGCTATCCAACCTTGCTATTTTGTCACCAGTGATAGTTTACTATTTATTATTATTTTTTTGTGTGAAATAGCATTGTTTAAAAATAGTATTCTAATAGGAAAAAATTACTAGATGAAACAAAGCAGGGTTGGATTGCATACTCTTATTTGTAGCAATTCAACCCTGATTGGCATAGAAAAAAATTACTAGACTGTCAAGGTTGAGCAGCATTTGACTTAAAACGACTAATTTTGTCTGATTTCTATTTTAGGGTAATGAAAATAGAGAAAAATCTAGTTACCCAACCCTGGATGGCTTAGGAAAAAAATTACTAGACTGTCAGGGCTGAGTAACATTGACGAAAAGCAACTAATTTGGTTGTTTCTTTTTTAGGAAAATAAAATAGAAAAAATGTAGTTACCCAACTCTGGTTGGCATAGAAAAAAATTACTAGACTGTCAGGGTTGAGCAGCATTTGACTAAAAATTACTAATTTTGTCTGATTTCTATTTTAGGGAAATGAAAATAGAAAAAAATAGCTACCCAACCCTGGTTGGATTTGAAAAATAATTACTAGACTGTCAGGGTTGAGCAGCTTTGGACTAAAAATGACTAATTTGGTTGTTTCTTTTTTAGGAAAATAAAATAGAAAAAATGTAGTTACCTAACCCTGGTTGGATTTGAAAAAAATTACTAGACTGTCAGGGTTGAGCAGCTTTTGACTAGAAATTACTAATTTTGTCTGATTTCTATTTTAGGGAAATAAAAATAGAAAAAAATAGCTACCCAACCCTGGTTGGCTTTGAAAAAAATTACTATACTGTCAGGGTTGAGCAGCATTTGATTAAAAATTACTAATTTTGACTGATTTCTATTTTAGGGAAATGAAAATAGAGAAAAATGTAATGCCCAACCCTGGTTGGCATAGAAAAAAATTACTAGACTGTCAGGGTTGGGTAGCATTGACAAAAAACTAATTTATTTCGTTTTGTTTCTTTTTTAGGGAAAGAAAATAAAAAAATTTAGCTACCCAACCCTGGTTGGCTTAGAAAAGAATCACTAGACTCTTAGGGTTGGGCAGAATTGACGAAAAATTACTAGTCTTGTTTACACGTTAAAATTATGAAAACAATTAAGAAAACAGTTACCCAACCCTGGTTGGCCTGAGAAAAAATTACTATCCTCTCAGGGTTGGGCAGCATCAATAAAAAACTACTATTATTGTCTTTCTTCGATTTTAAAAATATGAAAATAGAAAAAAAATAGCTACCCATCCCTGGTTGGTTTAGAAAGAAAAATTACTAGACTGTCAGGGTTGGGCAGCGTTAATTAAAAACTACTAGTTTTGTTTTATTTCTATTTTAGAGAAATGGAAAAAGGAATAGGAAAAGGAAAAGGAAAAAAAGGGAAAACAGTCTAAAAGGATTTTATTTTTGACAGAGGGGATAAAAATTCACATATATATATTTCGATTTAAAAACAGTAAAAATAAAATAAATAAATTTGAAGAAAAAACGTATACACTATATGTGGTAGGAAAATTCAGGAATGCTAGTCGTGTTTTCCTCATTTACTGCATAATCCGGATAGTATTTCAGCTCCCTTTGATGTCTCCGGTTTTCTCGTCGCTTTCGTAATCTGAGGATGGGGCGTGACGCACACCAAATCTATGTAAACTTGGGTATACGAGGTTTGCGAGCACTGCTGGCACCTGTCGGACAGCTAATCTTGAACACGTGTTTCCTTGTGTGCTTTCTGGCCTACTGCCAATGCACAGGCAATGGTCATTGTACATGGTTGTGCGCTCGACCCTTTCTCTCTCCCTGTGTGTGCGCATTCGCGTCAAAAGATGAGGAAAAAAAAAATTTTTTTTGTAACGTACCTTTCTTTCTAAATTAACATTTTTTTTCATTTTTATTCGCTGTCACTGAAAGGAAAAAAATGTGATTTTAATGTTAGTAAAAAAGTTACTAGAGTGACAATTTACTAACTAAACCCAAGCCTATGGTTATTTACTTACCCAACCCTGGTTCCTTACGATTTTGGTTAATTCTAAGAAGGGTTTGTTTGAATTTTCGTCCTAAATTTTTGATCCGATGGTTAAATTCCCAAAAACACTTACCTTGATGTTAGTAAAAAAAGTTACTAGAGTGACAATCTATTAACTAGGTCAATGACTTACCCAACCCTGGTTCCTTACGATTTTTGGTGAAATCTAAGAAGGGTTTGTTGAATTTTTGTCCTAAATTTTTGATTCGATGGTTAAATTCCAAAAAACACTCAATTTGATGTTAGTAAAAAAAGTTACTAGAGTGACAATCTATTAACTAGGTCAATAACTTACCCATCCCTGGTTTCCTACGATTTTGGTGAAATCCAAAAAAGCTTTGTTCGTATTTCTGCCTTAGATTTTTTATTCGATGGTTAAATTCCCGAAAACAGTCAATTTGATGTTAGTAAAAAAGTTACTAGAGTGACAAAAAATTACCAAAAAAAAAAATGGGGAATTCATAACAAAAGTTTGGTTTTACTATAGTTATTGTTTACTTTTAAGAATCTAATTGGGCAGTAAATGTTTCCCACTTGTCAGGTATTTATTTAAATATTACTATATATCCAATCAGTCAAAATAAAATTGCTACCCATCCCTGCTTTGGAATTATGGCCGTTTATGAGAAACCAGGGTTGGATTAGTAGTTTGTCACTCTGGCAAATATTTACCATTTTGTAAATATTTACTACATGAAAATGAATCTTTTTGGTGGAGAAATAAATTGCGACCCAACCCTGCTTACCTGTCACTCTAGTAACTTTTTTTTTTTTATTAATTCTCTCTTGAAAATTCACCATTTGTATCCAGGCAGATTTTGCAATTATTTTTCTACCTTCAATGAAAAAAAAAGGTACATTATATTTGACTTAAATGAAAAGTGAGTAATATTGCGAGAATTCCGTTTAAAGGCATAGAATATAAATTGAGCTTTTATAAAAGTTGCATTTCATCAAGGTGGATGTCTATATATATATATATATTTAAAAAGGGCCGCTTCCTTTTTACACAAAGTCACGTAGGGGAAATGGAAATAACAACCTTTACATTTTTACTTGATTTTTGCCTGAGAGAAAATATTTCATCTAAAATGATAGAGAAGAATATGCAGTGTACTTTTTCCTATAGATTTTTCGAGTATACTTTGAACGTGATTTCCTCGTGTCGAAATTCACAAACCATATTTACGTGTCTGCTTGGAAGTTTTCTATATATATATGTATATAGTGTGAATGTGCGACACAATCGACCCAAATCGAGAGACGTGTGAATTGTTCAAAGTACGCCGCGTACAACCACTAGAAAATGTCTCTCGAGGGCTTTCTCAATGGGCTTTCGAAAATTTTCGACTCGATATTAACAACATTATTTTTGTCCCACAATTGTCATGTTTTAACGCCGAAATTTTGTCACGTAAAATAATTTTTATTGCTTCATTTGATGAAAGAATATATTTAACGAGGCGCAATTGGTCTTGAAGGAAAATTTTTCTACAGTGACCAGGGTTGGGCTACTTCCGTTTTTTCTCACTCTAGTAACATTTTTACTAACATAAAGTTGCATATTTTTTTTTTTGGGAAGGGAAATATCAATCAGCATTCAAAAGCAGGGAAAAATAACGACCCAACTTTGCTTAAAATTTACCCAAAATAGTGGAAAACCGCAGGGTTGGGTGACTTATTGCTTGGTAACTTTTTTTACTAACACCAAGGTAAGTGTTTTTGGGAATTTAACCATCGAATTAAAATTCTAAGGCAGAAATACGAACAAAGCTTTTTTAGATTTCACCAAAATCGTAAGGAACCAGAGATGGGTAAGTTATTGACCTAGTTAATAGATTGTCACTCTAGTAACTTTTTTTACTAACACCAAGGTAAGTGTTTTTGGGAATTTAACCATCGAATCAAAAATTTAGGACAAAAATTCCATCAAACCCTTCTTAGAATTAACCAAAATCGTAAGGAACCAGGGTTGGGTAAGTAAATAACAATAGGCTTGGGTTTAGTTAGTAAATTGTCACTCTAGGAACTTTTTTACTAACATAAAATTTGATTTTTTTCCAATATTATCAATTATTCAAAAGCAGGGAAAAATAACGACCCAACTTTGCTTAAAATTTACCCAAAATAGTGGAAAACTGCAGGGTTGGGTGACTAATTTACTTGGTAACTTTGTGTCACTCTAGTAACTTTTTTTTACTAACATCAATTTGAGTATTTTTGGGAATTTAATCACCAAATCGAAAACCTAGTGCAGAAATACGAACATAAACCCTTTTTGAGAATCAATCTCATCGTTATTGACAGTTGCCGCAGGGTTGGGTTACAAATTTACCTAGTGAGAAATTTGTCACTCTAGTAACTTTTTTTACTAACATCGAACTGAATGTTTTCGAATATTTAACCATCGAATTGAAAATCTAAGGCTGAAATATGAACATAAACAGCATTGTTGACGGACACCAGGGTTGGGTTGGTAATTTTTTATCACTCTTGTAACTTTTTTTCTTTACTAACATCAAGGTGTGTATTCTCAAGAATTTCGTCTATAATCTCGAAGGCAGAGTTGATGTTCGATTCTGCCTGTGACTCGATAGGAGCGGCTCGTTTGTATATAACAGGCAATATTTCGTGGTCGGGCAACTACCATCCCAACAATGCTATCAGTCGTACTGTTTCGCCTCAGCTCTTCGATTCAATCCCTTCTCTCTCTCTCTCTCTCTCTCTCACTTACTCTACCTTCTGTCAATTTCCTCTCCCCCCCCCCCTTCCATCACCCAAAAAACCCCATCGTGTTTCTTCTCATCACTCATCCTCCTTTTCGTTTTTCCTCTCCCTCTGTCTCTCTCTCTCTTTCTCTCTAATTCATTCTCCTTTCTTCTCTCCCTTCTCTTTCCCTCGAATGCAACAGAAAATAATGGTTTTTCGTTCGATAGTTTCTCGGAAAAAGAAAAGTGCAAAATGAAAAAGGTGGGGGGAAAAGAGCAAACGAGAGAAAGAGAGAGAGAGAGACATATCGAAACCGGTAGATTGAATTGAAAATATGTGATTCGGTAGCGTGTAAAGTCGTCAGGCTTTTCCCAGCCGCTTTTGAAGCTCTTCGAATCAGGTACTTTATATATATATATATATAAGGAAAACCCGTTATTCTTCAAGAGCCTCCTTTTTCTTTTCATGACAATTTTTTTTTCTCTGTATTTTTCTAGGAAATTTTTCACAATGAGTGGAAGTGTATCGATAAAAAAAAGCAGAAGGGGAAGAAGAAATGGGATCAGAAAAATTCGAACAAGTTTGGCAAAGTCAAATTTTTGAGGATGAGTGAGAAAAAATGAAAAAAGAGGTTAAGGGAGGGGAGAGAAAAATAAGGATGGGAAGGAGTGAGAATTAGAGACCAATGGGACAATGGAGTAGAAAAAAAGTAGTAAAAATAGGCGAGGAAGAAGAAAGAAGGTTAGCGGAGTGGAGTAGAAAATAGAAGGAAGGGAAGGAAGAAAGGAAAGATTGGATCAAAGAAGTAGAAAGTAGGATAATGGTAGTTGAAAGTGGAAGTAGAAAAAAAATAAGTTAAATGTTGGGGAAACAGGAATTGAAACTCAAAGTAGAAAGTAGAATTAAAA
>JUFY01026911.1:0-13759 GCA_001855655.1 Leptopilina clavipes | reverse complement strand
TGCGATTATTATATAGAATAGGGTGGGGCAAAAAAGTCACTATATTACTTTTTACGCTACAAAATCAGAATATTAAAATTTTTTTCAAAATTCTAATTGGTACTGACAGTTTAGTTACTAAGCTTCAAAATCTTTGTGGAAAATTGTTTCTAGACATTATAAAAGGACTGAGTTATACGTGTTCTACGAAAGTATTGCAATAAGTGGCTTTTTTACACCACCTGGTGATTTAAGCTAAATTTGCCAGATTGTAAAAAAACTTGTAAACTTTTAAATGTTGTCCCTTACTTTATTTAACGTAATTCTCATATATGTATGATTTTTCTTTAAAAGACAATTGGCACATCAAAATATCTTTTATATGAGAAATCATAGTTCAAGTTATGTATTACAATTATTTTAAGACCTACTAAATTGGGACAAAGTTTGAAAACGACCGTAATACGAGTGATACTCCGCAAAAAATAAATAACATTTTTCGAAAGTACTTACGTATATTTTCATTGGTACCGTTTAACTTCTTGTGAATGTGTTTCGAGAAAAAATAAATTATCGCGAAAATATTATTAAAAAAATAAATATTAATTACGGTCGATCGCAATCGACTGTAATTCGTTAGAATGAAATTCAATTTTGTATTAGTATAATAACCACAACTTTCTCATAATTGAAAAGGGCCAAATGTCTGAAATGTTATATTAATTAAATTCAACAAATCTGCTGCATTCTTTAATCAAAAAAGATAATTTTTTATTTAGATTAGTTTAATTCTCCTATTGTTTATTTACAATCGAGAGCATTGCTCTTTTTCACAATTTGTGATTTTTAATAAACGCAGAGTTTGAAGAAGTCTCGAAAACGTCGTTGATATGAAAAAAGAAACTTGTTTTTTCCATTTTCCTTCTTCTGCTTCTATAAACAGACAAGGTACTTTCATAAATTAATTAATTAATTTTTATTAAAAGCACTTGTATTTGACTGGCCTCCTCTGATCAGGGTAGAGGAAAACTACAGAAAACCTCTAACTGATTGTGAGTGCAGCCGGTTTATTGACAAGGGCTAAACCTGCGTACCACAGCAGTCACCCATCCCGTGCATTATCCGCACTCAAGGTTGCTTAATCTCCGTGATCGTTCCACTACCCGTTACTTTTTCTATTTGTATTTTTTAAGTTTTGTTCTTTTGGAAGCATTTTAAATACAAAACATTCTATACTTCAATATCCTCCTCAGCAGCTGGAAGAGCAATATTAATAATCTGTAAAGGTTTAAGAACATCTTTTTTACATAAAAGAAGCTTCACTTTCCCGGAAAGTTGATGATTAATTAAAGTCGCATTTGAACTAAACGTAATGGGAATACCAGGAGCTAAAATAGGAACTCTTGAAACTCGAGGTCTACAGTTGACGTTATTTGTTTTGTAAACAAAAAACAATTCAGGTTCAGACGCTTCTTCAGTAACATTAGTGACAATCGATCGAATTCTATATCTTGGTCCTAATCCGATAACACTAGACTCTATCGAGATGGGACGGTACATTGATTCTTGCTGATTGGATAAAGCTTCAAAAGCTTTTTTTGCAACTGTCAATCTCAATCGAATTAAGCCTTGTTGAAAAATTTTATGAATTTTTGAAGCTTCAGTTCTTTCCCGTAACGTTTGTTCCACGAAAAGTCTTGTTTTCTTTGGAACCGCAAAATTGCTTTCGCTATTTGCATTTGCAGAAGTTAATGAACGGACGGAAAAATCTGCCGTCCGTTTTAAAATTTTTACACAAAGTCCTCCTCCAGTTGTCACCATTGACATTGCTCGCTCTTCCTGTCCTAATCGTCCGTACTGGAAATATTGAAAAAGCAATGTAATCGTAAAATAATAATTCGCAGTTATTATTTTGTAATTATAGATCATTAAGACAAATAAAACTTATAGCAAATAGTATAATAAAGACCTTAATCGCGGATACAGAATCCATCATTTTAATTGTATCCACGTGATGCTTCTCGTCATAAATTTTGATTCCAACTTTTGCAACACTCACAGCCAGTAAGGAAACGACACTTTGTTGAACTGGCAAGCTGACTAGATCCAAAGGCATTCCTGATAAATTAATTCGCCACATCCTTACCCCCTTAGTAGAAATTTAAAAAATTAAATTTACAATTAAAGGAATAAACATTCACTTGGATAAGAAAAATAAAAGAATGTTTTACTCACGTACAGTTTTTGAAAATCCGTAATAGGTTCCGTCCATCAAAACAACAGCTGCACCTTCGCAGGTGAGAGGAGCAATAGCGACAACTGGAGCCGGTAAATTATCCCACACTTTGAAAGGACACCCTTTTTTTAATGAGCCCAGTTGCCCTTCTCGTCCAATTACTATTATTTGACCGTCCCCATTCCATAATCCAGTGCAAGTTGTAGAAACTGGTGGCCAGCCAATTGTTATTCTCTCAGACATGAAAAATGCCCTAAAAAATATAGATTCATTATTTTCCTATTTAAATAACACAGGTGTACTGATTTACAATAAAATTTTGAAAATTTAAATTCAAGCCTAAAAATGAATTGCATACCTGGGATCTAAAATGAAAAGTTCTCCAGATTCTGTTCCAACCAAAATAAAACTTGCGGGATAATCAGCCCAAGAATCTTTCCGAGAAACGCCGATGGTGGTGATTGCATTCATTCTAACCAACGGAACGACTCGATATTGTTCAGCAAAACTAGGGCGTAAATTTTTATCCATTGCAAGAAATTTTAAAGTGCGAGAAGACAAGCATCCAGCTCCGAGTTCTTTAAGAATCAATTCCAAATCATCTGCTAAATTTAGTACATTTATCTCGTCTTCCAATCCTGCTTTGTGCCAAATCTGAAAATTGTAATAACACATATGTATTATATTTTGATTTAAAATGTGTATAACTTTTAAACCTTTGTAGACAAATAATTAAATAATAAATAAACGTTACCTCTCTTTCCTTTGGATGAGCATCTAAATACGGTAAACAAAATTTAAAATGTGGTCTCATATTTTTAAAAATGAAAACACTGGCACCTGCACCAACTGCAACTGCAGCAGAACGAGAATTTCCATTTTCAGAATAAAAACCTACAACTCCGCAAGGAGCATCAATCATATTGTGTTCAGTTACTTGAGTTTCTTCCTTAAATACTCGGATCTAGAAAATAAATTTTAAAAACCTTGACTCAGAAAAATCGATGTGTATTTTAAATAAATTTTCTTTAACAATGCGTAATTTTTAGCAAAAAATGGGAAAAAAATGAAAGTGGTTAAAACATAATTTTAAAAAATTTTAATACTAGTCAGCTACATTTTAATTTAATTTAATTTTTTTCTTTTATAACAGTACTTTTGTGCGAACGGGCATTCTTTCTTTTTGCCCGAAGTTGATGAAATTAAATTATAGACAAACCCTGGGAGTGTCCTGAAGTAAATTTCCTAAATCTGCAGTAATAAGTCTCGCATCACCTTCTCCCGAAATGTCAATCATGTCAATTCCTCCAGGAAGAGAATAAATGCGAGTCCCTGGTTCCCAAATTGCCTCGAGCCATCGACTTTTGTGAAATTCAGGTTTCGATCTTTCCACTAATAGAAAAAGTAAAATAAATTATTTTTTTAGTTCAAGTGTATAATCACTAAATAAGCAGTACTTATTACTAATTAAAAACAACAAAGTAAAAATTCAAAAAGGAAACACATTACTCACTTGTAAAAAATAAATAAATTATGACACAAGATTTTCTTTCTGAAAAACCAATAATTCTTTTCTTTTACAATATTTCCTAAAATAATTATTTCGCGTCTTGAAAATAAAAGAAACAATCACGTAAATATTTTCTACATTTGACAGAATAAATTCCTACATTTCCACTTTGTTTGGATTTCAGTATCCATAGCAATAAGTATACATTAAAGTACTCAACATATTATAGAGTATATTTAGCCTTGTTTATATTTCTATAAATAAATCATGCTTTCAGGATATAAATTTTTTATTAATAATGAAGAAATTAAACAATATGGAAATTATTACTCACAGTTTAATAAAATAAATAAGTGATATTTACATGAAAATAAATAGCTAAAGAATATTTTTTGTAATAAAAAGATTCTTAATTTAATAGTAGGCAATTTTGTGTATTTATACCTATTAGTAGTTACCACATTATTTCAACATTTACAAAATTTAGCTTAATGTAATAACATTTGTACAATGCACAAGAATACATTTTTGGACATCTCAAAGTCATTCGACTAGCAAAACTCTCGGCTGGAAATCAATGAAATTATAAATCCTAATATTTTAAATGTAATACTTTTTAGAATTCACATTAAAGTCTTATCACACGTGACCGTATTAAAAACTGACATTAACATGAGAAACAATATTAATTGAACAGTTTTATTCTATTAAATAACACATTATGATATGTTAACACACTTTAAATATTTATTACACAGGTTTACAAATTGGAAACTAATTTTTTTTCAATCAAACGATTCACAGGTATTTATTTAATTTATTTTGAGTGTTTTGAGCGAAAGTGCAGTTTTGCTGTAATTTTTCTATTTCAATTCCAACAAATAAGATATCTTTTGAAAGAAACTTAAATTATGTTAAATCGATTTTTTATTATATCATAGCAATAATTGATCCATCAACTCTCAAACGATATTTTATTTGTTGGAACAGTTTAAGTCAAGTCGCATCTCGAAAAAGCATAACAATATGAATCATTTGATTGTCAATATTCCATTGTAAATCTGTGTGTTACTATTTATTAACAACCTCCATTTAGCACCTTCTTACTCTTGTTTGTTTCTATTTCATTCAATATTACCATTACCACAATGTAATATCTTTCTCATACATTTTTCGACGAATATAATATTTATAATGCAAATTAATTATACAGTATATTGTGAATGTGCTTCAGAAATTTTCAGAGAGATTCCAAGTTATGATT
This sequence comes from Leptopilina clavipes, assembly GCA_001855655.1. Lineage (NCBI taxonomy): Eukaryota > Metazoa > Arthropoda > Insecta > Hymenoptera > Figitidae > Leptopilina > Leptopilina clavipes. Next base: position 8,770 of record JUFY01026911.1, on the reverse strand, counting down.
GGAACGTAACTACATTTCTTCTCTTAAAGAGGAACGCATGAATATAATTAATATATTACCTAAATTATAATGTATACAATCTTTGATTAACAGAAGTTTTATGTAACCAAATTCCTACTTAAGGGGGTTGACCCGTGTGATGGCCGTTTTTTTACCTGTTTTTTTGGAATTTTTTTTGAAGAGCGATTAAAACTTACAACTTTGAATTTTCTACCATGTATTTAGTAATTATTGAAGTACATTTATAAATTTTTTCAAGTAAAAATAATGAAAATTTTCCGTGATACAGCGCGGGAAAGCAATTCATTTTAAAAAAAGTACATCATTGGTCGCCACGATTCCGACCGACTGAGTGATCAGAAATCAAAAAATAAAATACTATTTTAATCTGTGTCACTGTAGCTACAAGCCAAACTAGGATTATTTGAAAATATTTAAAAATAAAATTTTTACGCGACTTTGAATTTTTATTTCTAAAAGAAACTGTATTTTGAACCTGTTTTGTTGTATTAAAAAAAACGACTTGACCTTTTTTAATTATCCTAGTTCAGCTTGTTGCCCACATGTGCTGAACATACCTATAAATTTCAAGGTGATCGGTCAAGTCGTTTTTGAGATATCATGGCGACCAGTTGAAAAAAAGTGGTTTCGAGAAAAACGAGTCTGAAAGTTTAAGTACGAATCACGCCATGAAATCATGACTTACCACTAATCTGCGATGCCTGACCATACAAGACGATTGGATCCGCTATTTTGAATTTTTCAAAACGGACCTCAAATTCGTAATCAGCTACCCCAAAAACCCCCTATGTAGAAGGTTTAATTGAAATTCAAGAAAACATTTTTTTTCGCATTTTAGGCACTTTCTGTGATATTGTAGCCGCACCTAAGGGTTTAACGACATCAAATATCGAAAATTCCTTCTAACCACATATTCTACATAAGTTGTAGATGCGATTTATAAAAAAAAAATTTTTTCGATTTTTTGAACCCATCACACGGGTCAACCCCCTTAATAGAATTTTTGATAAGGATAATTTTTGTTTAGCAGAATTCTTATTTAAAAAAATTTTAAGTAACCTGATTTCTTAAATGCCATAATTTCCATTTTAGCGAATATTCACTTGTCCGAGTTTTTATTTTCACGAATTTTAATTCGATCGATTTCTTAAAACGCCGAATTTTCATTTGTCCGAACAAAGAACCGACCGAAAGATTTTAGCGTGAATTTAAAAATTGACCAATCACAATTTTTCCTTGATATTTGTCGATAGGTTCATTTTAAAATTCACGCCGAAATCTTTCGGTCGGTTATTTGTTCAGCCATTTGCAATTTCGGTCAAATGAAAATTCGGCCTTTTAAGAATTCGATCGAATTAAAATTCGAAAAAATAAGAATGCGAACAAGTGAACATTCGCTAAAATGGAAATTATGGCATTTAAAAAATCAGCTTACTTAAAATTCTGTTAAATATGAATTCTGCTAAATAAAAATTTCTTCACATAAAAATCATCCTTATCAATAATTCTATGAAGTAGAAATTTTGATACATATAAAACTTCTCTTAATTAAAGATTGTACATTATAAAATTAAAGTAATATATAAATTCTTTAAAGTTCAGTGTATGGGGAATCTTATTCATGTGTCCCCTTAAAGATAATTATATATATTTGAATATCTCGGTTCTCACATAATATAAGTTAATAAATTATTTTCATAAATTACTAACAAGAAATTTAAACTTGAATCTCTCATTGATCAGTCACAGCAATGCATAAAAAGTGATTATTTCACGTACTGAAAATTAATTTACGAACTGATGTTACAAAAAAGAGATACTTTACACACATATTTTTCAGAGTGTAAAATTAAACTTTAGAGATAAAAAAATTGCAAAATAAATAATTAAAAACGATTAAACAATTACATGTCATTCTGATATAATCAGAAAATTTTAATTTAAAAATAATAACAAATAACTTAAAGGTAAACATTTTTTTAAATTAAAATTTAAAAAATTTAAGTTTGTAATTAAAATATTATTAGAATTAATAAACCCTAGGTATCACATGTGCCTTTAATATTCACTGACTCTTTTACTGATAATAAAAAAGTTTCAAAAACTATTATATAAAAGTTATCAACTCATTTAATCTAACAATGTCATAATGCCTAGAAAAAGTACAAGTTTATAATATTAGTGAAAAAAGTACCTAGAACATACGACAAAAATAAAAAATTATAAAATCATTTTCGACTAGAGTTCATGAAAGCAGTAAATGAGGGATAAAGAGTAAAAGTGGATTATAATAATTATTATTACGTGCGAAAATGAGTTAAAATCTCTGATTAATTCATCAATTTAGAAAAGACGCTGAACCATTATATTGTAGTAATTTTGTATAATAAATTAATCACGTTAATGTAATAATATTTATTTCTTGAAGTAAAAAATTTGTAGATAAATTAATCAGAGATTTTAACAAGTTTTGCTCTTAGTCCCTCAAAATACGCTTTTTTAAAAATACATATATATATATATATATATATATATATATATATATATATATATATATATATATATATATATATAACATACTCTTGCTTGGATGCACGCTCACTGCTAACTTGACTCTTATCAGAGCATGCATTCAAGCGTAGAGGGAGTTATAGAACCGGCATTGAATCTAAAGATTCAAAAGCGGTTCATTTTATTGTATTTCACCCACAGTCGTTACAGCTTAATTTTAGAAAATTCTAATATTTTTTAACCATATAGTAATATAAAACATTTAACCTCTATAAGGAAAGAGTATGTTACAAATAGTTTAAAACAAATTTTATAAATTACCATTATGAACATTTTCTTGACCAAAAAGTATTTTTTTAAGTGTACAATCACTTTTAACATATGCACTATGGGCCAGGCGACTCAGTTTGTGGCCAAAAGTCACTTTTAACATATGCACTATGGGCCAGGCGACTCAGTTTGTGGCCAAAAGTCACTTTTAGAATTTGGTAAAATGAAGTACACCATTCCAACCAGTAATAACCAAAGTACTTTTTCTACAAATTTGGATGTCTCGCGATAATTTATTTTTATGTACACTTTTGCGAAGTTTGGAAATCAATTATAATTATAATCAATTATTCGAAAGAATTTACTCTAGGGGTCGTTCACAAACTACGTCACGCTATTTTGAATTAATTTTACCCCCCACCCCCCTATTGTCACATTTTTTACAGACAAACAAAAATATTTTCCACAGCTCATCACACACCGCTTGACAAATCGCAGCTTTGTTGCTGCATTAGTATTTTTTACAAATTCACTTCAGTTCATGGACACATTGACAAGAAAATAAGCGTACAAAAAATCCAATATAACAATTTTTTCTGAAATTGATCAAATTCGTTTGAAACTCGTTACTCGGGAGTTTTCGGGGTCGCTGATAACGAATCTGGTATCAGATTTTCAAAGTTCAAAATGACGGATGTAATTAAATTTAAATTGTGTCCGCCATATTGGATTCGCCATTTTGAAATTTGATAATCAGGTAATAAGCGACCCCAAAAACCGCCGAGTAATGAGATTCAAGCAAATCCGATTAATAATCATTATTTCACGCGAAAGCGTTAAATAATCATTATTTCACGCAAAAGCATTAAATAATGAATTCAGTGAAATAATGGACAGTTTAGCACACTTTAAACACGTAAATAAAGTGGCCATTATTTCAAAAGTTAAAAAAAAACTCATTGGATCCACCATTTTGAATTTTGAAAATCTGAGTTTAAATTCGTATTCAGCAACCCGAGTAATAATTTTCAGGTCATTTTAAATAAATCGCAGGGTTGCTACAATTTTTCCTGAACGAAATTCCATGACTTTTCCATGTTTTCCACGGCTTAAATAATATTTTTCCATACTCTATACTCCATAGCAAAAAAAACGATTATCATAAATAAATATGAGTAGTCGGGATTATAAACTATTAAAAATTACTGTTGTTGAAACCAATGTTTAGATTTTAAATTTTCAACTTAAAAATACACGAAACTACATACGAATATGCAGTAAAATCTACGAAACATAATTTTATTTTTATAAAAAACCATTTTCCAGGTATTTTATACTTTTTCCCTGACTTCTCCATACAGAATAAAATTCCCTGACTTTTCCAGGTTTTCCAGGTTTCCAGAAAGCGTAGCAACCCTGAATCGTGACTTTTTGCCAACGAATTTGGTCGCCTGGCCCATAGTGCTATGTACCTCTTCAAATTTTTCTGTTTATGTTCTAATCATTTACTGTCCTACAACGGTAAATGAGAAAATACAACGGAAAAAGATAGACAAAATACTCCGTGTAGCCCAGAAACTGTAAGAGACATTAAATAAATATGCGTTCTTTTAACTTTATAAAAGTTGACGAGCTGAGCTGAAAAATTTCGCCAGTCAATAGAGTCATATCAGTTAATTTCATGATTTTAAAACGAAATTTATATCAAGTTTTTAAAGTAAATGGTTAAAAAAATTTGCAATTGTTAATTTTATACTACAAATAAGACTTTTCACCAAAGGAAATAATTTGCACACAAATATTAGTTAGTTTAAAAACGAAACATCAATTAAAGCAGTTTATACAGAAGAAATATAAAAAAAATAACAACGTGTTGCAGAGCGATGTTCCTTTTTTTAGTAGTAAGAGCAAAAAGCTTTCTTTAAAATACCAAGTAAGTAAAGAACATTTAAGAAAATTTGCCAAACACTTTTGGTAAAGACATCCCAAATGATTTCTGTAATGTATAAGAATTTTCTAAAAATAGTCCGCAACACTGTGAGTGTAACTGGAATGCTATAAATAATAAGTATCATTTAAATTCATGTGCGAATCGTATCTGTAAGTACTAACAATAAATACAGTCATTTGAAAAATATAGGAAGCCCAGTAAATATGAATGAAGGTCGACCAGAAGATATCCATAAAAGTTTAGCAAAAACAAACCTTTACGGACTGAGATATTATAATCCATGCATTTAGCAAATAGGAAATAATTTACTAACGAGTTTCTCTCAAATACTCATCACCTGGAAAATACTTTACATATATATATATATATTTATTATTCGTGGTCATTATTCTGCTTTCGACGATTATTTTTTAGATTTGTTTGATTTGATTCAAGATGAAGTAGAGTTGTGGTTGGAGATGGAGGCAAGGATGGTGTGGGTGGATGAACAGCGAGATTTTCCAATTCACCACAATGAATTTGACAAACGGTACTCGACGTACTGAGTGTCGATTCTGAGAGCATTCCCCTTCCTCTCCATCGTCTATGATTTGTACTAACTTCTCTTACCACTTCCGTTGTGTCTGTCCTTTTATTTTTGTGAATATTCAACAATGCTCTCCACAGTCTGCAAATATTGTGCAAAATCTTTATTTCAAGATTCATAACTTATTGGTAAATTATTTGACTTTCAGATAATAGTAATTATAAAAATGATAATTTCTCACCTCGGATATTGAAACTGGGCAAAAGTTGGTGATGGACCTGCAATAGCAAGAATAGGACACAAAAAGAATGTCGCGTAGATCCAACTAACTCCCATAACTAATATTAAAAAGAGGCCTATTTGAATGTAGGCAAGCACGTGAGAAGGCAACATTAATGCACCGGCAGCTCCACTCGTTATCGCTGCCATTAAAGTCGGTCCTCCCATTTGTTTCAGTGCTGCTGTAGCACGATCTAAATTCTTTTCTAAACTGCAAGCTCTGTAACTCACCCCGTAATGAAGAGAAAAATCTGTTGCCAAACCTGCAAAAAAATCGTAAAAGTAAAATTACTTGGTCAAACATTCAATTAATTTTCATGACATTTTCTCCTATTTTCTCCTTGCATATGAATATTTTATACAGACCTATAGCCGTTGACACTGCTACACTTTCCAGAACATTCAGTCTCCATCCAAGAAGAACTAATGCTGCAACAATAACAACTATAGCAGCGCCAATTGCAATAATTGCATAGAGACTGACGAGAAAATTCAAAGTGACAAATGCCAAAACTGCGAGTGCCAGAATCATGGAAACAATCATTGCCCATATGGTGCCTTCGTATAACGTCCTCTGTAATTCATAAAATTCCAAACGACTCACAAACCAACCACCCTTCATTCCTGGAGGCGCGCTCAGAAGTTGCCCTTGCATCCACGTTTCCACCTGAAGAAAAAGAAAAACAAAACGATCAATTTATCGTCTTGGAGCAATAACGGAAATGTAATCTTGCCACAATTATTGCTCACTTGATTGTAAAATCTATTCATCTCCGCAAATGAAAGACTGTAAACAAAGGTGCTGTCATACTCGACCACTAAAGCTCTTATTTTCGGAATAAATGGCAGTTTTTTTGAGCTGTTTGATACACTCGAGACGTCGATTTCTTCTCTGAGAAATTTCAAACCCGCCGTTACGGGAGCACCTCGAGTCCACAAGTGAGAGGGAGTTTTATACAGTTCATCGCTGGCTTTTGCAGCACATTCCCGTAAAACTTCGGGTTTGTAGGGGAACTTACTCCGTTCACAGCAGGGCATTTTATCTGTGTGTGGATCCGCCGGATCTTCGCAGCGTCGATCCATCCAATTTTTCAGAGTTTCAATAAAACAATTCGGCAGAAGAGGACCTAAGGTGCTCCGATAAAACGGTTGATTTCGAAGATTCCGGCAAAATTGTTGCAGCCATTGCTGAGAGTTTGAATCCGTCATGTCAAAACTTTCATCATGCAGAAAAGTTCCTCTTGCCGATGGGTCGTTGTAGTTGCCATTGTCAATTGGTTTTACACCCCAAACGAATCTCAGAGGAAGCACTGCTCCCCCATCACCCTAAAAGCAATGTTCATGAAATAATAAATAAATCTATTGTAAAGATAGTTTTACAATATTCAATATACAAACCATTTCAAGTTTTTCAAACCAAAATTGTTTGGCGTAGAGCAATTCGTATTGCTCGAAAGGATGCGAGCTATCGAACAATTGAAAATTAGGCGAGTCAGGCAACTGTAGTCCGGGATATCGAAAGATTATGGAAATTCCCGCGACGGCGACTCCTCCCAGGACCGTAAACCACAACCATCGCAAGCCAACACTGAATTGTGCAAGGCAGTGGCTATATCGATTTGAAACTCTGTCCATAAAGAGTCTCAAAGGCCTGATAATTTTCCTAACTATAAAATGAGCCGGTGTTAAAAATGAGAGACGACATTTCTCCGCTATTACGACACTCGCTGGTAACCATGTGACCATCAGAAAAAAGTTGGCCACTACCGTCATTCCTGAAAATAAACTACATAGCCGATTTACAAAAAAAATGTAAACCTCATCAATGTAGCAAAATTTCAAGTTTACTCCAAAACAGTTTTTTATTTTACCTAAAACAATTTATGGCGGTCACATTGCTGACGATCGACGCGAAAAAAGCCACAGCAGTTGTTAAACATGTGGTGAACATCGATGGAAGTGCATGAGTCATGGTTTCCTGAACCAACCTCTCCATTCCACCGTTGGTCAATTTTTGTTGTTTGTTACACTCCCAAACTTTGCAATAAATAAACGCATCATCGGCCCCGATACCTGCACAAAATATTTTATTAGATATCAAAAATTACAAAAAGTTACAAATTAAAGAAATTAGGCAATTAGCTTCATTCCTATGCATTGAGCTGAATTCAAGGCAAATAGAAGAATGCGCATCCGCCACATGAGCTAAAAGCTTGATTCTTCTATTCGCCTACGACACAATAATAATGCAAATTCCGTTACATATTAAAAGTCAAAAGCGTCCCTATTTCAAGATAATCTACGTCTGAGAGACGTACGGCGCTCGAAAATATTGTTATATTTTTCTAATTTAAAATCGCAGTGAGACGTATGATTATCTTTTAAGTAACGCCTTTTATGGACTCGGTGAATTTCGTAGATTTTAACTTTAATGTCTAATTAACGATTTATTATTTAATTATCATAATTTATTATTGATATTAACAAAATTGATTATTTATTGTTATTAATAAATAAATATTTCATTTTTAATTAAAAAGTTTGTAATGATGCTTGAGCAAATAGAATAATAATTATTGAATTCTAAACGTTTGTTAATTTATTTTTTTATTTACTCAAATAAAATGTTTTTTAATTAAACAAAATTTTTTGTCTAAAATAACATGATACATCTGCAAAAAACCAATGTGCGGCGAGCATAAATTGGACAAAAAAAGGGTGTCTACTAATTGAGTTTCACAAAATTCCCGGTTTATTTTCCATTGTGAAATTTAAATGTTTCATCAAATATAAGTTCTTGTATAATTACATAATTCAGGCCTCGGATCGACTTTAAGGCTTAAAAAAAGTCGTTTTAGTCGATTTCAAGAACAAGAAAAGTCGAAAAAGTCAATTTTTTATGCTAATAAATATTTTATTATTATTACCGTTAACCGGGGCTATTATGGTACAAAAACAGCAATTTTTTTATTCTTTTGTTTACCAAAATTCCAAATTCAATGTAAAGTTTTTTAAAACTATTCATTTGTATTCTAGACATCCTTCTGAAGATTTTCTGTAAGTTTCGTTGTAAAAAAAATTTTTTGTCTGAATTATGAACAAAATCAAAGTTTGTACCATAATAGCCCCGCGGTCGGGGCTATTATGGTACAATCTTTGTTTTTGTTCATAAAATAAACTAAAAGTTTTTCTTTTTGTTAAGCAGCATGAAA
>JUFY01026899.1:0-13133 GCA_001855655.1 Leptopilina clavipes | reverse complement strand
GTCAAAAACAGTTTTTTTCGTAAAACAGATAAAAAAAATTTTTTTATAGCTTAATGCTTTTGTAAACAAGAAACTATCGTCTCGATGCAGTGTTATGTGAAACATGATCGCGATTGGTTAATTCGTTTGTTAATTAGGGCCGGTACCCCGTCTTGCCCCACTCTCCCCTATTTATTATATATTACTTAATAAGGGAGCCAATTAAGGCAAAAAGTTTGCCAACGACACGTTGCGTTGTACTATTATATATGTTTATGAAAAGAATTTCTCGTCACGAAAAAATCTCACGATTTTTATTCTGCCTTCTTTTTTTCTGACAATTCATTCTTTAGAAATTTCTGAAGGAACATTTACACGTGTGTGAAATGTGTGACATATTATCTGCACTGATAGACCTGAAATCCAATTCCCGCGGTTATGAATTCAATTTCCAAAATTATACCTAGATATATACGTATATAGTAAAGTCACATGAAGATTAGTGATAAAAATCTGACAAATTATACTTTCTTTTTATGAGAATAAATTAGGCTAAACATGATAATAGGTGAGAATAAAAAAATAGTTGAAAGAGTAACGGTTTCTTAATGTTTGTGTGTGTGTTCGTTCATTAACGATAATAATGTGCCTTCTACTGGTACAAAAAAGACTTTTGGACCTCCTACATAGATCTGGCGTTAATAAAAATATATTGCGAAATTTTAATATAAAGATAGGTTTACTGCGCAGCTTTAGAATGTTTAACGATCAATTTTGAATTTAATAATGATCTACTGCGCAATTTCAAAATTAACAGTTTTCTATTCCGCAGCATGGTGATACTTTCACACCTGAGAAGTTGTTCGAAAATCGTTGCGCAACATTAAAATTAGCAGCGATCTATTGCGCAGATTTAGAATTAATAGTCATCTAATGCGCAAGTTTAGAATTTTTAATCATCTATTGAATAGTTTTGGAGTTAATAACAATCTGCTGCGCAACTTTATACTCCACAGTGATCTATTGCGCAGCTTTAGAATTTTCAACGATCTATTGCATAGTTTTGGAGTTAATAACGATCTGCTGCGCAAGTTTCTAATTAATAGTGATCTATTGCGCAACCCAAGTGTTAATGCAACTTTTGAGTTAATGACGATCTGTTCAGAAACTTCACATTTAACAGTGATCTACTGCACAGAATAAGTGTTAATGATGGATCTATTGAGTTTCTTTAAAGTTAGTATCGTTCTGTTCGGCAATTTTAAAGTTGAAAATGATCTATTGTGCAAATTTAGCGTTAAAGGTGAACTATTATTCAACTTTAAAGTTAATGACGATCTGTTGCGCAACTTTAAAGTCAATATTAATCTACTGCACATCTTTGGACTTAATAACTGGAACTGGAACTTTGGATTCGTAACTGGAAGTTTAAAAGCGATCTATTGCGCAGTTTTAAAGTTTATCGTGGCCTATTATAGAACTATGGAGTTAATAACGTTCTGTGGCGTAACTTTAAAGTTAATAGTGATCTATTTCGCATAGTGTTAATGATGATTTATTACTTTACGATCAGTTTAGTAATGATCTGTTGTTTAATTTTAAAGTTAACAATGATCTACTGCGCGCCATGAGCTTTATTAATAATTTATTATGCAGTTTTAGAGTTAATAACGATTTGTGGCACAATTTTGAAGTTAGCAGTTATCTACTAGGCAGTTTTAGTTTACCATGATCTATTGCGCATCTTTAGCGTTAATAGCGATCTATTGCGCAACTTTAGAGTCAATAGCGATCTATTGCGCACATTTAGCTTTGTTAATAATCTATTATACAGCTTTAGAATTAATATCGACCTGAGGCACAATTTTTATGTTAACAGTTATCTAATAGACAGTTTTAGTTCACCATGATCTATTGCGCATCTTTAGCGTTATTAGTGATCTATTGCGCAACTTTAGAGTTAATAGCGATCTATTGCGCACCTTTAGTTTTGTTAATAATCTATTATACAGCTTTAGAATTAATAACGACTTGAGGCATAATTTTTATGTTAACAGTTATCTACTAGGCAGTTTTAAAGTTTACACCGATCTATTGCGTATCCTTAGCGTTAATATTGATCTATTGCGCAACTTTAGAGTCAATAGCGATCCATTGCGCACTTTACAGTTAAAAGCGATCTACTGCGCATCTTTAGAGTAAATAGCAATCTATAACGCATCTATAGAATTAGAGTGATTTACAGCGCATTTTCAGAGTTAATAGCGATCTATTGCGCATCATTAGAGTCATTAGCGATCTATTGCGTATCTTTAGAGTAAATAGCGATCTATTACGCATCATTAGAATTAGGGTGATTTACTGCGCATTTTCAGAGTTAATAGCGATCTATTGCGCATCTTTAGAGATAATGGCGATCTATAACGCATCTATAGAATTAGAGTGATTTACTGCGCATTTTAGAGTAAGGACTGATCTATTGCGCATCTTTATTGTTAAGAGAGATCTACTGCGCATTTTTCGAGATAATAGCGATCTGTTATGCATTTTAGAGTTAAATATGGTCCCTTACTTAAATATGATCTAAAAATTATCTCTTAAAAAATAATCTCAGAAGAACGAAACTCGAAGCAAAAAATTATCTCTCCGCAGACTTTTTACCCATCACTAAAGACTATATTATTCTTTTGAGAAGAAATTTTTCTTTCCTCGTTCTAAAAAATAAGAACGCGACTTCGATGTTGTCTTTAGCGTACTGTCTGCTAGATTGAAGTTCACTTGAAAACATCTTCGCCCGCATAAACCAACCAAGTAATTATCTCGTACATTTACGTACCATGGGATTTATATGTACTGTGCACTTGGTGAGTTAACCTCAAGTGCGATTAGATTGCATTGAGCGCAGTTTTCTTACAGCACGCGTAGATCGTAACGACTGCCATTTACCAGGAGACTACAAGTGCTAAGTAAACTAATCGCTCTTCGGTGTTACGTACTGTTGCTCGTGTATAGGTTATGTTTCATATCGGAAAAGAGAGAGAGAGAGAGAGAGAGTACGCTAACTCAGATATGTTAATGTTAAAGAAAATAAGATTTAACCAAGATGGCTGTTATCTCGATAAATATTTTACCACTGTAAATGTCATTATTATTATTAAATTTTTAATGAAAATTCAAGATATCATTTAATAGAAGTCATCTAAAATCGAAACAAAGTTAAAGGTTTTCTCACACAAAATTAAAAGAAGAAAAAAAATTATATGGGAATGAATGTCTCGAGATAATTAAATAATTTAAATTAATGAAGACATCAGGCTTTAATCGATTCGATTTATAAAAGTGCGTTAAAAAGGAAGTATTATGGAATGAGTAATCTCCTACGGTGTCTATTCTTGAAACATTCCTCACCTCTGTAATAATAATTATGTAAGAGTTCGCACATTTATATTATTATTATATTCTCGCGCGCCTCTGAGCTCACTTTACAATTAGAAAATTGATGTCACTTGAGATTGTTTATGTTAAGTTGTGTATTTTTTTTCTAATTTTATTATTTTTTTTTCTAACTTTTTTTTTTTTTTTGCTCAAGATTTATTTCATTGTAGTCATCTTTAAAGAGAGGTGTGACATTAAAATAACTGTATCGTTTATCAACGACAGTCTAAATATGTCGAGGAATATATATGTGCATCGAGTAATGGTTTGGTGATGCAAAAAGTAATCCGAGAGTCAGAAAGTACCTGGAGGGCTCGATCGATAACGCCCACATGCGTGCCCCTTATAATGTTGGTATGCAAAAACCCGCATGGCGCAACATCACTTTTCAAAGTCGACAATTTTTCAAAATCGATTCCACCCTAATAATAATCTTTCGCAGGGCTTTATTTCAAGTCTCTTATTATATTCTCGCTTCGTTTTCCACCAGAGAATAATACTATAAGGTTGCAATTTCAACGATCGACAAGTGTGACGAATGATCTTCTCTATTGTAAAAAGAAAATAGAAAAAACTATAACTCGGTGAAATTTTTTTTTACTTTCATTTTTTTCATTTTACTGCTGCCCGCAATTGACATAGAAATTTGAGAAAATAAAAATCAATTTAATTTAAATCTACTGGGAAAGGTTTATAATTGTTCTGAAATTTGAATTTAAGTTATTAGAATCCAATCGGGATCTATTGCGCAGTTTTGGAAAAGATTGAGATCATTGCGCATGTTTCAAAGTTAAGGCTGCGCAGTAGATCTCTATTGATTTTAAGATCCATGTACTGAAACTAATACTGTACAATGATTCTAAACATGCGCAGATAATAATTTTGGATTAAAGGATCTATTGCGCAGTTCAACTAAGATTTACTGCGCACTTTTGCAGTAATACGGTGCAATAGATTTCTGATAATTATAAAGAAGCACAAGAACTTCTTTCTTGTTTTTAGAAATGCTGCGCCTCGGTAGATTAAAAAAAGATTCACTGCGCACAGTTTCAAAGCAATGCTGCGCAATAGATCTCTACTGGTTATCAAGATGATGTGTAAATTCCAATTGATCCTAAAATCTATTTATCCGTCGAATATATAAAAAATCTTACGCATTATATTATTTATGTAAAATAATGTAAGTTCTTAAAAACTCACAGGATCTACTGCGCATCTCTAGCAGTAAGCGATGCGCACTTGGTCCTAATTGGCTCTAAATAAGCACAATTGATCTCTATTGATTATTGGATGGAAAATATTTTCTAATAATACTTTAAAATTATATAATTAGTCAATATAAATTATTTTTTTTATATAAATTATTTTTTAAAATAACTTTTATTACAATATACGGAAACAACGACTTTCTAAACATCTTTCTCAATAAAAATGTAATTTTTTCACATTAATCCAGATCTCACAAGATTGACTATGACTCGTCAGATAAAGTTGTATTCATTTGGTATTGTAAAGATTCTCTGAATTCAATTAGATCCTGTTAGATAAGATTCAGGTATATCCATGTTAAATGACGTAACTATGAATAAGTTGAACGTTATACATTTCCGGTTAAGCGAATCTTGCTTTCATACTTAACATATAATGGAGAAAAAAAAACTGCCCAAAAAGTTAGCCATTGTTTGGTGATTCTTCAATGCTCGCACTACTGTTGAAAATGATGATTATTAAATAATAAAACAATTTCTATTGATGGAAATAACAGTTGTGCGAGAGGAAAAAATGAATAAGGAAAAAAAAGAGGAGGCTACGCTATTGTCGTGAGTGCGATATTTAGTTAACAATGACAAGAATGTAAATATTGTCATGCAAACATATATATTATGAGCATAAAAAACATTATATATGACAACAACACTTACATCAGCAAATTATTATTCAACATTGTATTAGAAGTTGACTTACAATGTGATATAACTGTTTTAAAAAAAGAACATTGGATTATTTCTTACAACTCTAAATCGTATTTAGAATTTTTAATATACAAACGGTTTTTTTCCTTGTGACTAACATACAAAATGGACACGAATTTGACTACTTTTTCCCTTTTTTACGATATTTTTACAAATACCAAGTATAGAAAAGGATAAAAATGAAAATTAGTTTTATAAACATCTATTTTTCGAACGATGCGCAGTAGATCTTTATTCAAGTGATTTTAATTTAACTTCTTTGGTTTTGATACTGCGCAGTAGATCTTAATTGGTTGCAAGTTTTGCAACAGACGTTTATTACTTAGCATATAAGTAGATTTATCCAAGACTGCGCAATAGATTTCTATTCTTTCTAGAAATGCGCAGTAGATCTTTATTGGTTTCTAAGAATCTTGAATACTCGTTGATTCCAATTATGAAAAATATATCTCTCTTGATCCTTATACTGCGCTATAATTATGAAAAATAGATCTCTGTTTATACTAATATTGCGCAGTAATTATTTATCAGTTCAAGTCTGCGCAATAGATCTTTTGTTGATTTCAATAATCTTCCATGCTTTTAATTCTGCGCAGTAGATTTTTATTTATCTCTGTAATTTAAAATAATAATATCTCTTGATCCTTATACTGCGCTGTAATTATGAACAATATTTCTCTGTTTATACTAATACTGCGCAGTAATTATTTACCAATTCCACTCTGCGCAATAGATCTTTTGTTGATTTCAATAATCTTTCATGGTTTTAATTCTGCGCAGTAGATTTTTATTTATCTCTGTAATGTAAAATAATAATATAGATATTTTGAACATTTTTAATTTCTAAGCCTTATCCCTAAATTATTTTTGATTCAAATTATGGATAATTGATCTTTTTCTATTAATGATGCGCAGTACATCTTTATTCAAGTGATTTTTATTGATCTTCTTTGGTTTTGATACTGCGCAGTAGATCTTAATTGATTCCAAGTGTCACAGTAGACGAATATCACTTCGCATAAGTAGACTTATCGAAGTCGGTGTAATATATCTCTATTCCTTTGAGACATGCGCAGTAGATCTTCATTAATTTCTAAGATTCAATCGTAATAGTTGATTCCAATTATGAAAAATAGATTTCTCTTGATACTTATACTGCGCTGTAATTATAAACGATAAATTTCTGTATATACTAATACTGCGCCAGTAATTAATTACCAATTCCAGTCTGCGCAATAGATCTTTTGTTGATTTCAATAATCTTCCATGGTTTTAATTCTGCGCAGTAGATTTTTATTTATCTCTGTAATTTAAAATAATAATATCTCTTGATCCTTATACTGCGCTGTAATTATGAACAATATTTCTCTGTTTATACTAATACTGCGCAGTAATTATTTACCAATTCCACTCTGCGCAATAGATCTTTTGTTGATTTCAATAATCTTTCTTTCTATTGAGTCTGCGCAAAAACCTTATTACTTCTAAAATTTCGATGATTTTCAATTTCCAAGCTTCATCCCTAAATCGAATTAATTGATCTGTTTCTGTTAATGATGCGCAATAGATCTTTACTGATTTCAATGATCCTCATTGCATGTCTGCGCAATAGATTCGCATTGATTGCGTCCTAGATCTTTACTGGTTTTCAAGTTTCATTTATAGATCAACTTTGATCATTCCAATTATGTGCAATTAATCTGTTTCAGTTAATAATGCGCAATAGATCTTTACTGATTTCAATGATCCTCATTGCATGTCTGCGCAATAGATTCGTATTGATTGCGTCCTAGATCTTTATTAGTTTCCAAGCACAATAGATCCTTATCGATTTCATTATATGAACTTTATTACAAGTCTGCGCAATAGATCATCAATGATTCTATCGATCAATATTCGATCACTCAGAATCAATAATATAGATATCTATGGCAATAAATCCTTACAATTTCCGAGTCATTGTGAAATATCTCCATTCTTAAGATCTAAGATGCGCAGTAGATCCCACATTGTTTCTCACGCTGCGCAGTAGTT
The DNA here is from genome assembly GCA_001855655.1 of Leptopilina clavipes. NCBI lineage: Eukaryota > Metazoa > Arthropoda > Insecta > Hymenoptera > Figitidae > Leptopilina > Leptopilina clavipes. The sequence goes on along the minus strand of JUFY01026899.1, from coordinate 5,712 downwards.
CCTGTCTGTTTATTTTTACAAAAGCTACATACAGTGGATGTTTAATGATCCTCAAGTTGCTGTAAATAGATTCATTTCAAGCGGCAACACGTGGCGAATACCAGAAGTGTTTTTTTTATATTTCATTTTTTTTGCAATTCCTGAAACAGTAATCAAGCCAAAGAAAATAGTCTAGTGTATATTGCCCTGACGTTATACTATATCTGAGAGTGCATCTTTCGCAGCATTGATTCATAGCATTTCCCACGAGCAGTTCTCTTTTTCCCCTTCTCTATCCTCTCTCATTCTTGGTATATATATATATATATATATATATATATATATATATATATATGAGATTGGAATATAAGCAAAGATATTTTCAAATAAATTCAAACGAACGATAATTATTATCCGGCAATAGTTTATAAAAGGCGCAAAATGACGTGGTCCGTTCGCGCTTGTCTACAATATATGTATTATAAATGTGTGAATCGTCAAAGATGTACTTTTCTTCAATATTATACCTGGAGGTGAGAAAAATTGTTTTTTTTTTGTGGGGATAAAAATGATAAATTCTCACGTTACTCAATCATAGTACACACGTGTCTCGTCGCACTTGACCTGGGTTTTGTTGGTAAACATAATACCCTCGTGGTATGCTTGCGCGCATACATCGGGGGTTAACGGTGAACTGTGCGTGCGTGCATATGGATATATGCCGCAATAGTTTGGTTCACGCCGCAGACACACGCATTTACTTTATATTTATCCCCTTTTCTTTAACAGCTCACGCGCGTTTCCCAGCTCGTAACGCATGAAGCGTTCTGCAACGCTCGGTTGCGCAACACTTGGCGAACTCTTCCTGAATGCATTTCTGACGTAACGCTTATCCGAGAGGTGCATTGCACGTACGTAATGCACCAAGAAGATCCTGCCGCGATAACACTCGTGTACACGCGTCCCTTATACACGACGATAAACATTATCCCGATCTCGGTCGCGCGCACACCATAATACTTGACTTCCGTCTTCGTGGACCTCGAATTCTTCTATCAGGGTCAGTGGCGTATTACATTGTGCGGTAGCGCTCTATTTCACTCGATGACCATGCTCAGGACAATCATCCAACAAGTGCGGCATTTATCTTCACGAGACAATGTACAATTTTCTTAATTGCCGCATAACGTTATACATTAGATGAACTTTTGACATTTTAATTTTTAAATAGTTCTTAAGTCCATTAAAAGATTTATCTAAAATGGAAAAAAAGGTGGAAATATGTTTCAGGTTCAAGTGAGATTTACTGCGCAGGTATTAAGAGATCAAGGATCTATTGCGCATCTCTGAAAAAATTAGGGATCTATTGCGCATCTCTGGAAAAATTAAGGATCTATTGCGCAATCTTTCATCTATTCGTGATGAATTGCAAAAATTCACTTTCATCTTGTATTTTGCTAAATTTGATAAATCTAAAATTTGCGAAGATCTATTGCGCAGCTTCAGATATTTCAAGGATGAATTTAGCATGTTTATAAAATTTAAACTAACTATTATATCAAGTATCTATTGCTTATATCTTTCAAGAATTCAGGAATCTTGTGCAGATTTTGCACTATTTGTGACAGATTGCAAAAATTCAGTTTCATCTTGTATTTTGCGAAGATCTATTGCGCAGCTTCAGATATTTCAAGGATCAATTTATCATGTTTATAAAATTTAAACTAACTATTATATCAAGGATCTATTGTTTATATCTTTCAAGAATTCAGGAATCTTGTGCAGATTTTGCACTATTTGTGACAGATTGCAAAAATTCAATTTCATCTAGTATTGTGTAATTTTATAAAATTTGAAGATCTATTGCGCATGTCTGAAAAACTCATTGATGTGAGTTTTTGACTTATCAGTGATTGCGATTGCGAAACTTAATTTCAATCTAGTTTTATTGCGTAAATTGATAAAATTAAAGGATCTATTGCGCATCAGTTAAAAATACAGTGATCCACTGCGCAGTGTTGTTGAGTTATCAGTAATTGATTGTGAAACTCCACATTCAACTAGTTGTATTGCTTAGCATGATAAAATTAGAAGATCTATTGCGCATCTACAGATGTATCAGGGATCTAATATGCATGTTTAGAAAATTTAGACTAGTACTTGCCAGAGACATTAAGTGGTCAAGGATCTATTGCGCATCTCTCGAAAAATCAAGGATCTATTGCGTAGTTTGATTAAGTTTGAAGATCTATTGCGCATCTCTAAAAAAATCCAGTAATCTACTGCGCATTTTTTGAGTTATCAGTGATTAATTGCGAAACTATCTAGTTCTAATGCGTTGCTTGATCAAATTAAAAGATCTATTGCGCATCTCTCAAAAAGTCAGGGATCTATTGCGCAGTTTTTAAATGCTATTGCGTAGTTTGATTAAGTTTGAAGATCTATTGCGCATCTCTAAAAAATTCAGTAATCTACTGCGCAGTTTTTGAGTTATCAGTGATTCATTGCGAAACTATCTAGTTCTAATGCGTTACTTGATCGAATTAAAAGATCTATTGCGCATCTCTCAAAAATCAAGGATCTATTGCGCAGTTTTTGAGCCATCGTGAAGAATTGAAAAATTCCACCTTCATCTAGTGTATTGGATTTTAAAATTCCACTTCCATCTAGATCTATTGCGCAGCTTGATAATATTAACAGATCTATTGCGCATCTCTGTAAAACTCAGTGACATCTCATACGCAGTTATTTATCTCATCAGTAGGGGATAGTGAATACCAAAGTCTTTATATTTGAATGCGAATTTGAATTAATTTAATTTAATTCAATATGGATTAATTAATTAATTTCTAATTTTGACTAATGAAACAGGACAAATTCGTTTATTTAATGAATTAGTAACCGTTTTCACTAATTTCTAGTCAATAATTACTAATGTTTAGTGGAAAATTACTAATTCAGTTTGCAAGGTTACTAATTATATTAATAAACTTTACTAAATGAATGTAATGATTGACTAATTGTTAGTAGAAAAATACTAATTTTTTTCTTAATAATTAGTAATAATTAATAATTATTAACTAAAGATTAGTCAAAACGGTCTATCAAAACGGTTACTAATTTCTTAAATAAACAAATCGGTCTAATTTCATTAGTTAAGAGTGACTGATTCAAATTTAGAGAGTATTGCGTTGCTTGATAAAATGAAAAGATCTATTGCGCATCTCTGGAGAACTTAGTGATCTACTACACAGTTTTTTCAGCTATCAGCGATTAATATTGCACACAATGAAATAATGTCAAGATTTTTTGCATAGCTCTAAATATATTAGGAAATATGTTTCGCATATTTTGAAAAGTTACACTAAAATAAATCAGAAATTAATTAAATATCTCTAGAGTTATAAGTGATTTATTGCGCAGCTCTGGAGGCATAATGGCGTATTTTAAAATTTTAAATATAATTTAATTTTAATGCTGTAATGAGGATTTATTGTGCAGTTTTACAGGATTTAAAGATACGTTGCGCAGCATTACATCCCTTACGCAGTAAGTCACTAAATTTTCCAAAGCTGCGCAGTAGATCTCTATTATGAGAACATGATTTTCTTACTTTGTAAAATATATGAACATGGTAACAAATAATAACACAATAGCGGATATCCAATTTTTTCAAAGCTGCGCACTAAATCTTTCCATTTTAAAATCTGCGCAGTAAATCTCCGACGTCGCTGAAGCTGCGCAAAGCGTGCGCAACGATCTCGATCAAAATAATCTCGTAATTTTTCTAATTTAAAACAATCAATCGACTCTATAATCACTCAAAAACACAAAAAAACGAGTGAAAAACATTGTTTAACAATGAAAGAACTAGAATAATGTCCGCTAAGCGCGTGTTAAAGAATAAATTCTCTAGTTTCTAATACCGGCGGAAAGAAATCTGCTGATGCGCGTACTTGGCCATGTACTCATGGGAGAGAAAACGAGAGATGTTTTAACTCATAAATTATTAATGATAAGCAATGTTGAAGCAAGAAATTACGAATTTATTATGGACCGGTGAATATTGTTTCTGTTTTGCAACAAGGGGGACGTTATTATTATTTTTTTTTCTTTCGTCCCAAACCAAAGAGACATATAAGACTTTTGCCAGGAAATGGAAGTAACGATGGTTATTGACTGTGACACTAGCGTTATTCGCATGTAGGTACATCGCGTACAGAACATACAATACTAGAGTTGCATAATCCATCATACGCCTGGCGTGTTATGCAACCACGTGCCAGATGCAAGAGCTCGGCGCGTCTAGAATGCACACGGTGAAAATGCAAATGCCTCCCTAGTCGACTAAGATCTCGATCCACCAGGATCAAGGACCGTGCACAATCGCACACGATTCTATATATATACATATATATAATATATATATACATATGACTTTCCACATAATCAAGATCCTCGGTCAAGCTTCAGTGACATTTAGATTATGCAAAAATTACTGCATTCATGTGGCCACTTACACATAAATCCGGATCTAATTTAATTGCCCGATTCACATTAACCTTTTGCATGAATTATGACACTGGTCCATCCTTAAAGATTCAAATATCAAAAGTAATATTTGTTTCAAGAAATAATTCCACACAACACGTCCCAAGCAAAGATTTACAACTGGTGCAGTAATGCGCCAGTACTGGCAAGTACTGGCGGAGTACTGGCCGCCATGGTTGAACCAGTACTGCCAATTATTATTAATAAACAAAAATTTACAACTGGTGCAGTACTGCGCCAGTACTGTGCCAGTACTGGCAAGTACTGGCGGAGTACTGGCCGCCATGGTTGAACCAGTACTGGTATTTGACCAAAATGGTAACGCTTTTCAGTACAGGTTTGATAATACCGGCTCAGTACTGGCGACCAGTACTGATCTAGTACTGGTTTAGTACTGGCCCAGTACTGGCTAGCTAAGAGTTGGCTGACCCGTACTGGTTCAGTTCTGGTATTATAAAAATTCGGTACTATGCCAGTACCGCACTTTAATACTGGGAGGCCAGTACTAAACCAGTACCATGCCAGTACTGCGTAGAAAGTAATAGAAATCCAGTACTGGTATAATACTGGTTAGCACTGGCATTAAATTATATTATTCATCAACGAAAAATGCCTGTTTCTCTTTTTTAATTTATAATTTTTTAATTTAAATAAATTTTAAAAAGTTCAATATTTCTTAAAGTATCAAAATTTATTTGTTTATAACAAATTTATAAACAAAATACAACTTGTATACAAAATAATGCCCTATACAATATCTACATCATTTATCCGGTAAAATCAAATGCCGTCAATAGTTTTTAAAAAATTTTAATTTTCGAATTTGTTTAAATAATAATTATTGTCAAACAATTATTATTAATCAATTGGAACTTGTGACAAAAATGACCTATACAAAATCTTTATAACTTTTCCTATAAAATTGATTGCTGTTGACAGTTTTTACAAATATTTTAATTTTTCTAATTTGTTTAAATAATTATTGTTTAACAAATAATGCTAAACAAATTACAACTTGTACAAAAAAGTAATCAATACAAAATCTTATAATTTTATGAATAAAATCGATTGTCGTGTTGGTAGCTTTTTAAAAATATTAAACTTTATTCTAATTAATTAAAATAATTATTAATAAACAATTGAAAAATTAAAAATAAAAAACAGTTGTATTTATGTTTATAA
>JUFY01026895.1:0-11841 GCA_001855655.1 Leptopilina clavipes | reverse complement strand
TTTATAAGTTGAATTTTTAGTGTCCAGGGGACTTCGAGTTCGGCTGAGAAAAATTTACGTGCCCTTCTACGATCCAGCGGCTCAATTATAAAGTGATATAAAATGCGGATTAAAAAGTTAAAAGTGAATTTTTTTTTAATTCGAAAAAAATTTTAATGAAATTTTTTTTTCCCAATTAAACATGATTCGTTCGACTGCAAAAGAAAGGTGAAAAAGAAAAAAAAAATTCAAATCGAACATCTCGCGCGTTGGTTGAAATCTCACGACGAAAAAATAAAATTAAAACCAAATAAACCGAGTCTCAATTAAAATGATTAAAAAGTTAATCTCCCCCGATTTCGAAATAAGCAATTATAAAGTTAATTCCATTTTCATTGGAAACATTATTCTTATATTGACCCCCATCAATTTGATTCATCACACTCATTTTTCGTATATTCATCTTCCCACCTTTTCAATTTTAAAAATGAATTTTAAAAATGATTCTTAAAAAGCATTTTATTCCAAAATAAATAATTTAAAATTTATAATAAAAAATAAATATAAAATATAAAATAGAAAAATGAATAAAAAAATTTTTTAAACTAACTCTTTTTATTATTTGCAAGAAAAAGAAATTTATAACTTTATTTCTTATTTACACAGCAGTCTCATCTTAAAAGTGCGCATTTTAAATTTAAATTCTATTTCTTTATTCTATGCAGTGCACAGACGGCATGTCTGATGCAGTGTAAAAAACTTTGATAAGCGCGTTTACTTTTCAAAAATGTCAATAAAAAAAAAAGAAAATTAAAAAGAAAATTATTTTTGCCGAAAAGGAAAAAATTTTGCCAATTTATAATAAAGAAGCGTCAATGATACATTTCTTTTTCTTTTTCTCTCTTTTTTTTCAAATACTACGATCAATCAAATTTCCGATTCTCAATTATTTTATTACATGTATATATATAAAGTATAGATATTAAAATGCAATCAATATTTTCCTGACGCGATTGGAAAATAATTGAAGAATTGTTTTTAAATTTGCTTCGAACAACATCAAAAGATTAAAATTACATTGTTAAAGGCAAACTTTTCATCTATAATTTACGCGGGTAATTAAAAAAAACAAATACATGAAAAATTGTTCAAAGAGAAAATTAGTTTTTAAATTGTAAAATATATCGTGGAAGTTATTTTTTATTGATCCGAGTTGGAATAATTTATTTCAAGATTTTAAATAAAACGGGAATAATGTTTTTTTTATTATAAAAAATATGCGAAAATAAGTTTTTTTTGCGTTAAAGTGGAAAATAAACAAGTTTTGTTTATAACCAAAAATAAAATTCACTTTTCGTTTTTTTTACAAAAATATAATTTTTTGCTTCAAAAAACTAATTTTTACTACAAGGAATTAAATTTTTGACACAAAACGTAATTTTTTACTATAAAGAACATAATTCTTGACACAAAAAGTTAATATTTTACTATAAAATAAACTTTTTAATACAAAAACCTAAGTTTTTACTGCAAATAACTTAATTTTTGATGCGAAAACTAATTTTTACTACAAATATCTAAAATTTTGATTGAAAAAACTAATTTTTACTATAAAGAACTTACTATTTGCCACAGATATTTATTTCTTATCACAAAGATGTAAATTTTTGATACTAAATAATTTTTTATGTCAAAAATTAAGTTTTTCGTAGTAAAAATTAGTTTTTTATATCAAAAGTTTCGTTACTTTTAGTAAAAATTAGTTTTTTTTAACAAAAATTTACTTCTTTGTGATAAAAAAAACTTTTGTGTCAAATAGAAAAGTTCTTTATTGTAAAAAATTGCGTTTTTGTATCAAAAATTTAGTTTTTTGTAGTAAAAATTTAGTTTTTTGTAGTAAAAATTAGTTTTTTGTAGTAAAAATTAGGTTTTTGAATCAAGTTTCGTTATTTTTTAGTAAAAATTAGTTTTTTTACTACAATTCTTTTGTAAATTTTTGTTACAAAATCCTAACTTTTTACAGCAAATAACTCAATTTTTGATACAAAACACGAATTTTTACTACAAATATCTAAATTTTTTATTGAAAAAACTATAATTTTTACTACTAAGTAACTAAATTTATCTATAACAACCTAAACTTTTATTACATAAAACTTAATTTTTGATCCAAAAAACTAATTTTTACTACGAACAACGAAACTTATGATTTAAAAAACTAATTTTTTACTACAAAAGCGAATTTTTTATTCATAAAAATTATTAATATACCAATTTACATTCACAAAAACGAATCTAAGGAAAATAATGGATAACCAAAAGAATGGAAATTTCCCCTTCAACCAAAATTTCCACAACTTCAGGTAACATTGCGACTTTTTTCTCAGGTAGCATCGTAAATTTTCAAGGTAACGTGGAAAAAGTTTTTCTCACCAACCATCAAATGTTGAATAATAACAAATACTTTCAGTCACTTTACGCCCTTAGTAAATTTACACATATAAAACTAACAATAATTTTTTATCAACATTTAATGAATATTTTTTCTTGTCTTTTCGCTTAAACTCACTCCATATAAAGTACTACTAAAAAAAACATTTTTCAATTTCTAATTTTATCGCCTTCGTTTCATAAATTTATTATCATCATCTCCAAACCCCCAAGAGACCCAAAGTTACGAGAGAGAGAGTCATTTAAATTTGTAAACAGACCCACGCGCTACTTCTTTGAAAAAAAAAGGAAACGAAAAAAAAAGAAGAAAAAAACGAAGACCACATGTTTTTCTCTCCCATCTTAACACGACCCTTTAATTTACGATAAAATCTCTCGATAATAATGCCAATTACTACCTTTAAAAGCACCACGCGAAAGTGAAATGCCATCTGAAACGATTGGCACTCAATCTTCCAAAATAAATTTCCAACTGTTACTGAAACACATTTTTCTCATTCCTTCTTCCCTTCTCAGGGGAGAGAGAGAGAATTTGTTCAAGTATTTGGGAAATCTGACCCCCCCCCCCCACCCCCCTTTGGGACATTTCTTTTTATTTTTCCGCACGCATTGCAGGAAACGGTTGGATGGATGGAGGCTCAAAATATGAATAGAGAAAAGAGAGAGAGAGAGAGAGAATAGGCAGGCAATAGCTAAAGTTCAGAGAGTCTGAGACTATCGATCGACGCCGAAAGTGACACGACTCAAAAGGAAACAGTTTGGCCTCGGGAGGCTGTGTATTTTCCCTTTACGAGCATGTATTTGTAATGAATTCGAATGTCGTCCATAAAGCCGCGACGGACTCTTAAAAAGGCCAAGAAATCAATAAGACCCCGACACACACGTTTTGGTATTAAATCATATATAAATACTTTAATTTGCCATAGAGAGATGAGAAAAACAAAACAACACTCACACGAGATAAATACATTCTAACTGTGGGGAAAAAAAAATTATCTCAACTCACGACAAGAATTCTTGTCAACAATATATATATATAAGAATGAGAGAAAAAAATCACAAATTTTCTATTGTACTATATGTATATATACATACCTGTCGCGCACGCATCCGACTGGACCATGGCAGATCTCGATTCAACTGATGAATTCATGATCGCTTTTTTCCTAAATTCTCTTTTTTTTTTTCTTCACGTTTCTTTCCCCCCCCCACCAATCACGTTGAATAAATTAATGATCACGTTAGTTGATCTGCACTTGAGAATAATTTTTTTCTTTTACACTGAAGAATACCACTTCATGTTCACTTAAAGTTCACTACCGTAATGTGCCGTAAGCATAACTACACTCTTCTACGGCCATATTGACACTGACGCTTGCCTCGCGCATAGGACAGCGTTTCTGTGAGAAGCGCCCCCTACCGGCGTCTAGAGAGAGAGTGGGGGAACTCTCTCTCACAGGGAGACAAAAAAAAAAATGACTCTGATTTAAAGAAAAAAAAACATTGGAACTATTAACAAAAAAATTGGATCTTCCTTTTGGGATTTTTTGGATTTTTTTTTTTTTTGTAGAAAAAAAAAAAGAAAATTTTCAAAAAAGGATGAAACATGCGCAAATGGAAAATCCACGGGATTTCTGATTGGTTGACTTGAATATGTACATACTTATTCGATTCGCCAATGGCGGGGAAATTACAGTGCACTAAAGGAGTGAAGTTGTGAATGTTTATTTTGGTAATGTTGACGAGATACGAATCGAGTGATGCTTGCAATTATTTCAATGCGCGCACACGATTTAGGAATGGATAGGAGAACAATTCCTCTATGTATGTATATACAAATGTATAGTTTATATGTTTGTGCGCTATTCACAGACATGTCACTCACTCTCTCTATCTCTCTTCTATGCATTTCTAGGGTTAAAACGCATAATCGTCGCGAACACAAACTCTCAACGATTCTATAAATGTTTCAATGACTTTTGTATTCAAGACTTGTAAAGAGGAATATAAGGGATATTAATTGCAAATGAAACATTGTCAGAGGCTTTGTTTTTCAAAGACAAAGGTAATATTAATATAACGTTAATATTAAAGCACTTCTAGCATTAATATTCCCTTAATATTAGATATTAATACACTCCTGACATTAATATTCCCTTCAAATTAAATATTAATACACTCCTGAAATTAATATTCCCTTAATATTAAATATTAATACACTCCTGACATTAATACTCCCTTAATATTAAATATTAATACACTCCTGACACTAATATTCCCTTAATATTAAATATTAATACACTCCTGACATTAATATTCCCTTAATATTAAATATTAAAGCACTTCTAGCATTAATATTCCCTTAATATTAGATATTAATACACTCCTGACATTAATATACCCTTAATATTAATCTAGTGAATATCAATTATTTTAATGCATACGGAATGTTTGTGTCTAATATGCAAAGAGAGTTGTATAATATTCATTAAATATACTCAGGAATATTCCATGAATATTTCACAATATTCTCTGTATATTATCAGAGGCAAATATTCCGTAAATATTATAATAAATATTCCCTAAATATTACAATAAATATTCCCTAAATTTTCTAATAAATATTCCGTAAGTATCATAATGAATATTTCTTAAATATTAAAATAAATATTCTTTAGATATTACATCTTAATATACTATAGAATTCCAGGGTATTAATATACTCTTGACATTAATATACTATTAATATGTATCAATATTCCTTAAATATTAAGTATAGAAAAAAAATAAAAAAATTTGTAACTATATAAAATTTAAATGTATAAAAAAATTAGTTGTGTTTGCCTTAATTGGAGTGCTTTTATGAGAGAGAGAGAGAGAGAGAGAGAGAGAGAGAGAGAGAGAGAGAGAGAGAGAGAAAGAGAAAGAGGAGAAAAAAAAATCCTTGTTCTACGTCACATTGAGGCAGGACATTTTCCCGCAAAGAAAATTGCGCAACGTTTGCATGTCATTTAATAATATATATATAACTTTAAAAACATTAAACTTTGAAATCTTCTCCAAACTCGAGAAAATCAGAATAATATCTCTCTTATGATTTAATGGATTCTCTCTCCTAGTAAATTACGTAAAATACTTCCATATTGTTTGAACAACGTTTTCTATATGAAAGGCAAACAATGTGACAGAAACTGCGGCATCACTCTTATTTATGTAATGTAATCATTTCAAAATTAGAAATCCTCAAGTTTGTGATATTTTCCATCATCAGTTTGTGAGTAATTTGAAATTAAATTATGTAATTTTAAAATATCAGTATTTTTCCCCCAGTCGTTATGTGATTGGAAACAATTTTTTCTTAATTTATTCGAAAACTCTGTAACTTTTGCGATTAAGCAAAAAAAAACTAACTAAAAAACTTTTCTTTTAGATTCCATAACATTTCCGCCTGATTTCCGACTGGAATAGAAAGAAATCGGAAATGCGTTGGAATTTTTTAAAACCAGGAGGAGCGATTTTTTTGGAGAAATTTTGTACTGAATATGCTGTGGAACGTTTCTAATTTCTATAGAAATAATTTCTTATACATACACTGAAAAAAAATTAAGTTTAATCAAAATGTACCTTAGCTGCAAAAAAATTTTAGGTTATGTTTTTGAATTTTGGAGTGAAAATATACAATTTAAAAATTAAATTGATTAAAGTTATTAATTAATTAATTAATAATTTAATTATTTATAATTATTATAATTAAGTTAATAATTAATAATATTAATTTTTTTAAAATTAATTTAGTTGATTTAAATAATGAATTACTTGTCTATTATCAAATAAATATTTACTTGAACTAAATAATTTTTATTCAAATCAAATAAATCGGAATTGAATCAATCATTTCTGTATTTGAGTCAAATACCATTTAATTGCCTCAAATAAAATTTATTTGACTCAAATAAAATTTATTTGATACAAATAAATATTTATTTCATAATAGACAAGTAATTCATTATTTGAATCAAATTAATTTTTTTTCAGTGTATATGTATACGAGTTATAGCAGATTTCCACTGTTCTAATTTCCGGTACAGTTCACATGCTCGTTACCTAACTGGATTAGAATTACGCGCATGTACATGAAGAAAATTTACAAGATCTTGTAAGAAGATTGTAATCTGGGAGATATTTCCTATAACATTATTATTTAACAATTTATAGTTTCGTTCCAGATAGTGCGTAAAATTGCGGCAAGCTTGCCATGGAATTTTTGCAAGGTTGCTGCAAGCTTCCTGCAACGTTAATATGTCCTTCCTATAGCAAGATTGTCATGTAAGCTTACCATAAGCTTGCCACGTAAACTTCCCGTAATCTTACGCAGCAAACTTGCATGGCAAGCTTGCTGCAAATTTTTCACGCACTTTTTAAAACTCAAAAATTGATGATTCTAATTTTTTATTTTCTTGTGTGTTTCAGGTAAGATTTGATAATCAGTGTCCTATTGAGAAATATCGTCTCTATTCAAAGGTAAAGTTTTCTATAACGTAAGAATTATATATGTGACTCTCCGCGAAAAAATATACCTTTGCTGCAAAAAATTTTTAGGTTATGTTTTTGATTTTTGGAGTGAAATTACACCAAGAGGATCAATTCTTCATACCAACTATTGATGTTTGTCTTTATTATATCGAAAATATTCACTAAAAACTGTTTTAGATTTTACCTAATTAAAAGATAAATATTTATTGAAGTAAACTTATCAACCTAACATAACCTAAAATTTTTAGGAGCTAAGGTACATTTTTCCATGGAGCGTCACATATATAAAAATTATTATTAACCCTAGAAAATCCAACGTTGCTCGCTCCCAACTCTTCCAATAAAAATCCATCTGGGGTCGAAAACAACCCCAAAATTGTTTTCTTTCCTGAAACGTTTGTATTTATCGACAAACAAATTTAATATAGTGCATTTTCAGCGTCATTCAATAAGGAAGAAAATGCCCTTTTTCAATTTTTCATACATTACAAAAATATGGTCGAAAATTTGCAAAAACCGAAAATAAAACCAAAAATTTTTGTAAAATAACTGTTTTTGTAAAAAGTAGCATAACTTTTGCAAAATTTAACGTTTTTTAAAAGGATATAGGATATAATTGCTAAAAGGATATAATTAAAAACCCTCAAGCCAATTTTAAAGTTTTTTCAAAAAAAAACCATAATTCTCTGACTGTCTGAATCAGAAGTTGACGAAAGGGAAAGTCTCTAAAACAGGAACAATAAAATTAATTTAATTAATTATTCTTAATATATAAATCTTTTTGGGCTTTCTAGGACTTTTTAGGCTTAAGTTAGCTTCTAACTTGATAAAAAATTATTAAAAAAATTATTTCTAAATTCGTTTTTAAATAAACAAGAGTCAAGCTTTTGAAATTTTTAATCAAAGCATTTCGTGACAGTAAAGAACTGCGGTTAATTTTCGAAATCGTAATAATTATTTTCTGAATCGTAAACTAAAATTTTTTAACGATCGGAAATTTATGACTGATGCGTTAGAATGGATGAACGAATCTGAAGCAACAGTCGGATCCATTTTTCCTCTTACTGAGGTTTCGTGCAATGGTTGATTTTAAATGTTTCTATAAAATCCATACGTTGTCGCACCATCACTGGACCAGAATATGGGGGGATTTATTATTGATACTTTTATTGTTGATAATAAAATTTACATATTATTCATTAATGTCTTGAGTCTTAAGACTATATATATATATATGTATATTTTATTACAACCGCAGTTGAATGATAGTGAGAATAAAATTACAGATCATAAAAATTTTATACCCATTCATCCTTTTTTCCACCGGGGGGAATATTTTTTGATTACATTCTTACTTATCAAAAGTTCGTTTTTCCTTCAGTGACAAAAAAAAAATAGAATTCCGGAATGAGAGGGAAAAAATTAAGACTTATCAACAAGAACCTATTGATGTATTATTTGGAAAAAAAGGAACGTCTTAAAAATTTTTTTTTCATGCTTCTCGTTTGAAGGTATATCCTTAAGGACCTGAGAATGTGGTGATTGATGAAATTCGATTTATGGTGAGGTTCGTAATTGGAAACTGAATCTTGAAGCAAATGTTCCGCATCAGTTGCGAGGTATTCAGCATCATAACTTGACGTTGTCGAAGGAAATGAGATAATACGTGAAGAATGAAGTTTCCTCGTCAAATCCTTATTCGATGCTCGATAAATCGATAGCTCACTGTGCCGTCGAGGCAAAATCCGTGAAACCGTAGAAAAAGATATAGGAGGACGAAGATGACAAAGACGAAAACACTTCGTTAGCAGTTAAAGTCAAGATTACAAGAAATGGAATCCATAGTAGAACGTTTTTTTTCCCCACGTCGTCGTCTTCTTCGTCTTCTTCTTCTTTTTTAGAAGAATGAATCTTGAAGATCTATTTCGAGGATTCTCGGCAAATTAATTCATCCATTTATACCAAACTCAGCTCGGATATCAAGACACTCTTCAATCTATTGCAGCACAGAATATTGGTAAAAGTCTGATTCTAATCATGATTCGGTGCTAGGAACGTCAAGATATCCAAAGGAGAGGGTTTTTTTTTCTTCTTTTATCGTTTACGTTGATCGGAAGATCCTTGAACGAAAATTCGAGGATTCCAAATCGTCCTACAAATTGGATGAGAAATTAATAGAACACGAAAAGTCCACGTTTTAATGTCGTTTTTCTTATCGTGGACGACTTATCTGATTTGCTGTTCAATCTGTAAAAACGTGCTTTATCCTGAGTGGATGACAAATCGATATCGCCAGGAGAAAAAATTACATAAATAGAACAAACAAGATTTTCGTATAAAATTATATCGCGATTGGAACTGAACTTGCACAGCAATGTTTCGATCATTTCATCAAGACTAATAGATTAATTTTGGTTTCCATCAGTTGAATTTTGGTGCGAGTAAATCTAAAGCTTAAAGTGACATTGCATAATAATTGATCCTCTGGATGTTGTTGATGATCCAGGGGATCAATTTTTGTGCAATATTAACATTTATTCCACTAGAATTCAATTGTTGAAAAGCAAAAGTAAATGTTCTGGACTTTGTCTTGTTTTCATGGATTCGTTTCCGATCCTCTGCTGCGAGAATTAATTTCGGAAACAAAATCGAATTAATTACGAATCACAAAAAACTTATTATGATCCGAACTTTTTGGATGACTGATTCAAAATTCTCTTGCTGCGTCCAATTAGAACAATGGATTGGATTTGGATTTGACCAGAATGATTTCAGATTTAGAAGTTACACAGACCAAATTGATTTTCTGGATGACTAAATTGGTATTATTGCGCAAATTTTTTGGCCTTATTTTCTCAGAACACAGAAATTTTTTGTTTATATGAGACCTGCGATATTCACCCTACAAATACGGCACTGGCGTGATATTGGTAAACAAACACTTTTTAATAAGATTTTCTCAGAATACAGACACTTTTTTGCAAAATCTACCAAATTACCCAGAGTTCTTGTCTTCTAAATTACAAAAATCCGAAAGATTGTTTGAATCCATGCAGAAACGCGGTTGCAAATTGCAAAACGACAATAATTACATTACATTTCAGTTATTCACGTTTTGCAACCGCATTTCTACATGGATTCAAAAAATCTTTCGGATTTTTGTAATTTAGAAGACAAAAACTCTCGGTAAGTTGGTAGATTTTGCAAAAAGTGTCTGTATTCTGAGAAAATCTTATTGGAAAGTGTTTGTTTACCAATTTTACGCCAGTGCCGTATTTGTTGGGTGAATATCGCAGGTCTCATATAACCGAAAAATTTCAGACATCATTGAATACTGTTAAATAAGCATTTGTTAAAATTGGAAAATTCGACGAATTGAAGGATAAATTAAAATAAAGAAAACTGATAATAATATCAATATCCAAATTTATAGGAAATTGTTCTACATTTTTGTCGTTTTTTCTTTCGTATTTGGAAAAGTCTTTGAAAATATTTAAAAAGTCGTATGATTATGGTACTTATGTTTGTATTATTTATGCCTCTATGAAAAAAAAATATACGCTATATATATACATCGCTATGGAAATCGAATGGTGTGAATGCAATATCTTGCTCCATTAATATCCATGAAAGGATGGAAGGGCGTTCACGCTAAAGCAGAATGCATTCTATTATATCCCTGTCGGCACCCTCTATATCGATATATCCTTGTATATTTGTCTTTATGTGTGTGTCTCTCGCCCGTTCCGTGTACCTTTTAGCAGCCCTGCTAAGCTTTGATAAACGTTATTAAAATGACCATAAATATTTAACTATAAATGATTTTTGCAAAAAAGTGAAAATATTTATATATGAATTTACATCAATCTGTGCTGGATTTATTTAGAACTTATTCATTTATTCCATGTTCATTAAAATAGAATAAATAATTAATTGTTTTTGTTTGTCCGTCTTGCAGTTATTGTTTCAATGCACCTTCAACTTTTACTACCCCAATAAAGACAAAAATAATAATTTATTCACCAGCTCAATGTGTGAAAAATCGCTTTAAAAATAATTTAGTTCAAAACAAAACTTAAACACAAATTATGAGTTGCGCGAGTGAGCATTAACCACAAAGTTTAATCTTCAATAAATTCTATACAAAGCTATACATTATCACAATTAAAATTTTATCCATAAGCCGCATAATAGCGAAATATTTAATAAAGCAGGAAATATTCTCTTTGAAACGTAATAAAAACATGATTTTTGGCGTCTGGGGAAGTAAAAAAAAATTGGTGATTAGCCGGTGAACTTAGAGCAAGCTTGCCATGTAACCTTGCCGCAATCTTACGTAACAAGTGGCAAATTTTTCGTGTAAGGTTGTGGCAAGCTTGCGAAACTCAATAGCATCTGAATTCCGTTGAATGATGCAACCTTGCCGTAAGTTTTCACCGCAAACTTGCTGAAAGGTTGTCGCAAGCTTAAGTGCTAGCTAGGATTGTTTGTAATCAATAAAAATAAATTTTTTCTCCGCAATTGGAGAATTGTGATCATCTCGGAAACAAAAATCGAGAAAGTTGTCACTTTTCATCCAAACGGTCGAATGTTACGTCATGCAACGATTAGATTATTCTTTAAACTTTGAAAAATTCAAAATCTTCAAAATAATCTGTATCTCTGTATTTTTGAGATTCGGATCAAATTTATGAGTTTTTCGAATTTTAAGCACAAAAACCAATATTTTATTTTTCCCAAAATATTGAGAAAATAGAAAGATTACTTAAAATTTACAATATATCATAAATTTTTTCCGAATCCCAAAAATCAATAGAAGATACAAACCTGACGATTTTTTTTATATTTTTGTAAATAGATTTTTTTAATACAAAGGAT
>JUFY01026894.1:0-10980 GCA_001855655.1 Leptopilina clavipes | reverse complement strand
TACATTTTTTCCTTTTATTGCAGTTAAAAATTCTTGGAAATATTTTTATATAAAAAAAATATTCGTTCATTTGAACGTACACAATTTTTGGATCATCCTTTTAGTATCTATTTTCGTATTTTAACCAGACACATATATGCAAAACTAATAGCATATATTGATTTTAATAAAAAGCAAAAGAGAAATTTTTTCCAAGTCGAAATAAAAAATATTTTACGACATTATGAAGAAACAATTGTAACACTCAAAATATTCCATAAACGTAAAATACTTTAAGAACTACGTGACTATTAAAATACTGTTGGAAACATAGTCCAAGTCGTAAAGTCATCACTAAAACTCGCCAAGCAGTGAAATTTTAAACATTGTTTACCAATTTTTCCTTCCTTTGAGGAAATTTTCCATTTGGAATTTCCATTTCCTAAAGAGAGCCACTCCTGTAAATCCCATAAAAAAACATTGAAACCATTCGCAACTAGGAATAAAAAAAAATCCTTATCACAACAAAATTCTTCTCTCTATATATAAAAATAAAATTTTTTCGAAAAGAAAAACAATTAAAAAATAATTATCAAAAAGAGCCATACGGTGGGATGTAAAACTTTGTTTTTAACGTACCATAAAGCCTGTGCGAGAAAAGCAATCTTTTCAAGGACACTTTTATACACCGTGAAAATAGGGCATTAGCCTTATTACGAACTGCGACATAAAGGCAGCTTCAACACAAGGACCAAGTCATACGTGACAAGCCTTTAACTACTACTATAAAAAAAAACCTTCAAATATCACACACTACCAACACATTTAAAACACCATTTTTCTCTCCTAACAATTATCCTTCATCATCTTTCACATGTAAATACAACAGAAAAATCATTTTGCAAATTTTTCCTATACATCAACTCGCGGTGAAAAAAAAGAATACAATAGCGAATAAAATACCTTTTGCACATCGCGAGCATATAAAAAAAACTAAAAGCGGAGAAAGGAAGCACTGAAATTTTAATTTGGTTGCAATTTTTCCAAAAGGGTCAAATTTCATTTAAAAAAATTAAAAAAACAATCTTTTTTCAAAATTTGTCAAAGAACCGAATGTTGTAACCGTTTGTAAATATTTAATTGACCTTAATAATTCTTATTTGATAGCAATATTTGACACTATAGTCAGATAACACATCCAGCAAATGAATTTATTTTTCCAATTTTGAAATTTTCAATTCAGAATATTACTATGTCAATAGAGTAAATGAATGAACTTTTTCAAAACTAGCAAATAAAAACGAATATTTTCAAATGAATGGGTTTAGTTTAATAACGACTCAAAGTCATATTTTTCACGTGTGAGTTTGACCTAACTGACCAATCATTTACAGCTTCAGGGTAACTCACATAAAACTATGGTGAAAAGCAACATGATCCACATCCTGATATTGATTACCTTGTTTTCATACATGAACGCTTCTCTTCGTTAGAAAAGCTACAAATATAACAATATAAATATATATTGAAATCTTTTCAATGTTTTTTTTCCCTGTATATTCTCAATAATTTAATTTTTAAACTAAAAGCGAACCAAACTAAACCAAACTCGCCCCAACTATTCACCACAAATAGAAAATTGCATTTGAAGCCAATCTAAACTATTGATTTTATAACTTGACATACATATATGCATCCATCAACACAATGAATTGTAAACAATATTAAATTATTAAATAGTAAAATGTTAGCATCAATTTATTGTATATTATATTAATTGAAATTCACTTTGCGATAGAATTAATTATTCAATAAAGAAAATATCACATATACACATATGCCGAAAATGAAAAATAATTCAATTCAAAATTCTTCTTTATACGTCGAAAATTTTAGTTGATTGAACGTTTAGTACTTTATACCAATAATTAAACAATATCAAAACAAATCGACTATTGATTTATTTATCGACAATTTATTTTTCACTTATTATTGAAATTTTTAATTGTTTCATTGATTATTTTCAAATCAGCGAAAAACACGCAGACAATATGTAATTTTTAATCCCAACAATTTAATAATTACTACAAATTTTTTATTTTTAATTACCTCTCTAAAGGGATTCAATTTTTTGTCCAATATGAAGGTTTAATGTTGCCAATTCTTATTAAATATTTATTTCATTTATGAAAACAATTAAATCATTAATAAGTTTCACAACTACTTTGTGTATTGAATTCTAAGAATTAAACAATTAAAGATACAAACATAGTTTTTTTTGACAGGGCGCCAAAGTTAGTCTCGTTCTTCTGCAGGGCAAATCGATGGACAAGATTCCGGTTAGACGGTTTAATTTAAAACAATAATTCAAAGTTCTCCTGAATCTGTGATAGCTGTAGCTTTAGAGTACGTAGGATATTTTGAAAATACTAAGTTTTGTGGATTTGACAGTTGTTTGAAAAAAAGTCAATTTTTAGGGCGAAATTTTTTCAAAAAACTTATTGCCAAAAAAAAAAAAAACTGTTTCACTTGTTTATTTAGCTGGTTTTAAACATTACTCTAAACTTTATTGTTAATTTATTAGTTTTCAACAATAACAGAATAATTAAGGATATGTTCGAACAAATAAATATCAAATAATATAATAAAAATGATCTGATAAATGTGTTAAAGTTTGGTAATTACAGCAAAAATGTCCATTTTTTGCATATTTTATACTATTTATCTCAAAAACCTGAGGTGCTGTGTCAAAAATAGACCCAGATTTTGATTCAGCACGTCAAAATACGTATATAGTACACAGTCTCGTCAATGTATATTTTTCAAAAAAAAAATTTTGTGGTCCTTTGTAATCAATCAAGAGCAGGTAGATTTTTATTAAAATTTGAACATTAAATCTTTTAAGGGCGTGTAAAAATAAAAGAACAGATGCAAAAATGAATAATCATTTCCTTATTACTAGATTTTTCTCATTTGATTATAAAATTCGAAAATTATCAATTGGATATATTATGGATTTGTAAATTTGCATATAAAATGAAATGACACATATTTCGGATAAATTGACACTTTTATCACGAAATGAAATTATTCCTAAACATGAATTATTTTTCACTTAAAATTTGTATTCTTTTAATTAATATCGAATAGTTTAGTTTCCCTGGCAATATTCTAATTTCGTTTCTTCGAGTAAGGTTGCATGCGCATATTTTAAGGGGGTGAGAGAGAGAGAGGCGTTAACCGCTGGAGCAATGTCCTCTTTTCCGAGTCGATCGGGGTAAGTCAAGGTCTAAACGGCAGACGTATCAGAAAGTAGCGAATCAAATAAACGACTTACGTTGCGCTCTCGGCGGGTGGGCACATTGCCCGCGGGCGTCGATGAGAAATAAGGACGATGAACGAGCTACCGGACCCCGGGCGTCCTATGCGGTGAGCACGACTTGGTGCACCGAGTCGATTTACCCAGAGCTATCCCCCTTCGACCTCTTTGGCAGTTGGCGTCGCACATCCCCACGTCGTAATTGTCGTCGACGTCGTAACTCCTATACACTACTGCATGGCCAGGCAACACCCCTTATTAATCCTCGACAATGTCAATCCACTAGGGTGGCCTGCCACGAGTCACCAATTCGAAGTTCTAAACTTTAATCACACTTTTATCTCGTCAGACCGACCATCTGCATAACTGTGACATTGTTGTTCTCTGTTGCCGGCCGCGACATCAACCTGCTGCTATTCCACGTCAACAACTTGACAGACTTTCGCTTCCTCATTCTTCTTCCACTTCTTTCGGAAGGCATCATTCTGAAAAGAATCAATCTCCCCGAGTCAAATACCTCACACAATCATTCAAAATGAAGAAACAAAACCAACTGGAAAATGAAAAAACTCACAGCTCGTTAAATTAGTAAACACTCGAGCTCTATGCGTTCTGCGATACACCACACATGTAGAGCAAGAACCGAGGTCATTGACTACTACCCTTTTAAAGCGGTAGCGCCCACCTTGCCGAAGACACACAACCGGAGTCTAACACCGGTACAACAACACCGAGGGAATTCACTGTGTCGCTTATTCAAAATCGAAATCCTCTAAATCATATTTAGAGGAAGTCAGCCCTTTTTCAGGTTCCAACTTTTCTTCATCTGGCACATGAAAAATAGAAAAAGCACAAATTGCCGCATGGTTGTTGGAAAAAATTTCTCGTCACGCACTTGTTTTCAAAAAAAAAAATTGTAAATCTCAATCACAGAATTGAAATAGGTTTCACTCAGACGGTCCCCAATCGTCAGTAGAAAAGGGAGTCTCACGGGGGCACTCCCAGGACATCTCGCACCGGTCCGACCGACGGACTAACCCTCCTTAGGTAGCGACGCTGCCCGTTTTGGGGGTGTTGTGCCGAGCCAAACCGTCGCGTCGTTTTCGCAGTTGGAGCCCCACCGCACGAACCACCTTGCGCCCCGGGAGCCAATACCAACCCATGTGGAAGCCTCGACGCGAGACGCTGGCGATGACTTGCGAACTCGTCCGAAAGCAACCGAGTCGGTACTATCACCCCGACCCACCCTTATTGCCAGACACCCGCAAACACCGCACCATGTGGCAGCACCGACAGGACACCGTGAAGCCCGAAATCGTCCGAGGATTGCCGAGAGCCGCTCCTGCTAATACGAGAACCATGTGGAAACCTCGAGGCGGCGACGTACGAGCCTTTCCGAGAATCAACGAGAGAGCCCTTCTTTCTTTTCCTCCTCTCCCTTGTCTCTTCCCAACCCCTATTCATCTCTATCCTTCTTCATCTCCCTACACAATTGTTTCGCAGCCTCTCTCATCCAATCCCCTACTCCAACGAATCCCAGTCGATACTGACACTGCCGGTGCGAGGTGGAGTCGTCAGAGGGTGTTGAACAGAGCCAGAGAGAGAGAGAGAGAGAACATCTGACCGAACCAGACGAGATGAGATAAAACGAGACAGATAAGATGAAATGAAACAAGACCAGATAAAACCCAACGGCAGAAAACGCACCAACGTTTTACGCTACAATCACCTCTTAATCCCTCTCTCTCTCTCCCAAAAAGAAAAATCCAGCCTGCTTTCCTCAAGACCAAAACTAGTACAATGGAGGACAAACGACACCCACTCTGTGTTATTCCAACCATTTCTATGTTGTATACGATTCCTCGAACCGTGGAAGAAAAATCTTTGATCGAGACGCCTTTATAAATCCATTTCGTCTCTGATGTAAATCTTGACATTCCCCTCAACGTTCAAATTTCTGTCGACCTTGTTTCACCACACACATCAGAGAAAACTGCCTCGCACGAAGCTAGAATGTTTAACCAAGCATGCATTTCATCATGGAAACGATTTTCCCGACACAACGTCGACGATTACTCGCAAAAATAGTGTAATCGCGAAAAGTAGACAGGTAAAAGACATTTGAAAACATGCCCCGCTTCATATATATAGAGTAAAGTAATACCTTCCTCGTTTCCTCTCAACAAACTGTTCCCCCATTGTACCGGAAAATAAGTTCAACAATTCATGTTACTTTCAAATCTAGTATTATAGTTCAATGAATAATAAATTGGATGATTCCTGGTCATTATCCCTAACCAAGTGTGTCCCTATAGTTATTTCCCGAATATTTCTTTTTCCGACCAGGTAATTTTCCTGAAAATTTTTTTCCTTATAGAAAAATACTAAACAATATTGGGATTACTTCCGTTGGGTTTTTTCGATCTCGTGTAAATGTATCCACCAATAAGCATAGTTGTCTCTCATTAATCGATGATACAGCTCGGGCGGTGAAACGCTTTGGCTCACAATCATGGAGGTTAAGCAGCATTTAGTGCGGTTAGTACTATATGATAGGTGACCGCCGTGGAATGTTATAGTCCTGGTGTTTTTCATTGCGATCGAGATATATCAAGCGGAAGGTTTGACGTCGAGGTATAATGATGAGCACTGTCAAAGTACTAAACTCTAAGTCTTCAGTATCTGACTAATTCGAAAAGTTTAAACGGTGTAAAATTCGACTCCTGTCTGTTAGACAGTATTTATTTTAAAAGTTGATTAAATATTAACTAAGCATCAAAAACCAACTATCAACCAATTGTCAACCAATGACAACTGTAAAAAGTTAATTGTCAACCAACTGACGATTAACTGCCAAAACTGTTAAATCCAGTCGGAAACCAATTTCCAACTAACTGCCAAGGTCAACTGCCAACCAATTAGGAACTATCAAATTCAGCTGTTGTAAATTGGTTAAAATCTGTACATCTAAACTATTTTCGGTAAGTACCGTTTTTCTATCACCTTTCTTAGTAAATTTGTACTCTCTGTACATGCTAAAAATCTGTTGTACTTTCAGAAGTGTCAGCATCTGTATTGAAGAGTGAGACATCGTCAACCTATCAATTTCAACCGAGAGCTTGCTTGTATCAATAAGGAAGGACAAATTAGATTTAAAACATTGGTTTCCTTTTACCTGTCCCACTTGCTCGAAGCCTTATGCTTCAAAAATAAAACAGGTAGTAATATTAAAATAATAGTACTGGTCTCCTTCAGACACGTATCATCAGAGTAGATAGAACCTTGTAAAGAAAAATTCTTCGGTGTAAAAACTTTTGTACAGCCAACTTTGTAAGGCTTAAGACGGGTATATAAACAAATAAATAAATAGTTGTCTCTCATTAATAATTTTCATGTCTATAATTTTAAATGTACACGGAAAAAATCTTTATCTGGTATAGCGATAAGTATCGAACAGCGAAAGTTTTTGCTATTTAGAAACATTTCGCTGTTCCAGAGATACTCATCGCTGTTCAAGATAAAGATCTTTTTCCGTCCCAGGCAGAAATTTCCGTAATCGACCGTAGTTGACGTCCGGTCCACTACTAATATAATACTGTTTGACAGTACTTGATTTCATAGTTTGTCCAGTATTTAAAACAGCTCCGGTTTAATACTGGTTCAGTACGATTGTCAGTATTGACTTTTCATGTACAATTAGAGGTTATGTTTTTTTGTCCAGCATTGCTTTATTACTGGTCTACTACTGGCCTGAACAGAAAATCCGTATGAATCCGTACTAACCCATTACTGATTTTCAGTACTAAGCCCAAGCCAGAGGCGTTACCTCCCGATGTTGGACACGTAGTGTACCAGTATTAAAGTCAGTATTGGTTCTCATTTTTCCGTACTGAACCAGTAATACACCTATCGTCGATTTCTGCCTGGGGTGTATAATATGTAAAAATAAATGATAAAAGAACAGTAAAAGCAATGTAAAAAAAATTGTAAACCGAACTATTAATACATTAACAGCAAACAATTTAATAAAAGAAAGTTTGATGTGAGCATAGCAGAAGAAAATTTTAAAAAACAACCTAGTCCATTAGTTGACAAATTAATACAGGAAAACTGTTATTCAGTAAAAAAGTATTTCGGGAAATAGAAATTCCAGATAAAATTAATTTGGGAAATAAGTAATTCTAGAAAAATTATTCAAGTGAATAGTTATCGTGATAAGAGTTATTCGGGAACTTCTATTCAGAAGAATGAGCGGATACCAATTAAATTAAGTTGAATCTTATGTCAAAAAAAAGCTAACTAAATAATTATCAAAACTATTTAGTTGACGAAACAATTTTCTTGACTGAGAGTTTTTTTTTGTTTTAACATCAAAAAGTTTGATTAGCTCAACAGAAAACATTCAATTTGCTCAACAGTTACAAAGTTCTACTGTTTCAAAAAACGAAAAAAAAAATTTTTCACCAAATAAATTGATTATTCTAACTGAATATAATTAGTCTGAGTCCTTTCTATAATGTAATAATTTTATATTCTTAGAACATTCGAATTTCAACAATTCTAATGTTGAGTTCTAATACTATTTTCATACTCAACAATTCTTTAGTCTTTCTATTTGAAACTGTAAGTAAATTTCCAGTATCTAAACCTTTGTCTATATCTATTTGAAACATTCTGTACACCGAACAACCCCTAATTAAGAACATAATCTCTCCGAACACCTAACATTGTCTGATATTGCGAGTTGCCTTTATCCCTTACGATACCAGTGTTGCTTTCAAGCAACATGAACATTTTTTCCCAACTCATACATAACTTTCTTGTTTTGTAAAATTAAATATCTAAACAACGATTTTCTCTTAATTAAGTAAATTTCCTATTTCAAACATTGTTTTTGAATAAAAAATGTGATAAAAAATATTTTCCAGAAAAAACGATTTTAAAACTCAAAAATCGTGTTATTTTTTGAAAGAATTAGAGACTGAAAGATTATTAAAGATTAAAGAGTATTAAAGATGTAAACAATTATTCTTAAAATAAACTGAATGTTCACTAGATTTTAGAAATTTTACGATATTTTGACTTCCTACTCTCTAAAACTAAATCACTGAAATTTGACTGATCTTACGTGACTCTCTTCACACTATTTCAATCAGTGACATTCCAATGATTGACCAATTGATAAAATTCAGTGACAAATATTTGAAAATTTTTGTTATTTTTTAATTGGCCAATCAGTGAAATTTGACTGATTCAAAATTGTAAAGAGTAGTGAAAATAAGAAATAGAAAATAAAAACCTAAAAATAATTTTACGTGTTTTCACTTTTTTGATAAATGTAAATTACTAAAGTTTCAATTAGCAAAAAATAAATAAGTAAAAATAGTTTTCAAAAATGATGGAAAATCTCGATAAATTGAATCACTGTTCAGTTGCGGTGTTTCAATATTAGCAAAACTTATTGGTCAATAGATATAGTTGAAATGATGCTTGAATTCAATCGACCCTAAGAAGGATTGCAGTACTAGTCATCTACAATCTACATGTCAACCAGGAAATTAGATATCATCTCAGAATCCCGACGATCCATCAGCAACTAATTTCATTATTGATTCCCAAGATGAAGTGCTAGTTTAACGAAGGGTTGGAAAACCTCAAGTAATTTTATGACATTTTCCCATTTCCTGATAAGATTAAGAAACGAGGAAAACAAGTTCAATTATCGTCTTTAAATCGAGAGTTTTTAAAGAAAAAAAAAAAAATCGTGCAATTTATTACTGCGTAATTTATATCGAGTTTATCGTCCTTTTCCTCCATTTTAAAATATCATTTAGATGTTATTATCGAGTCGTAGGCAAATTAAAGGACATACAAGCGCCAAATCTTGAGATGATGAAACACTTAGTATCGAGCCTCTTGAAAGTCGTGTGTGTATTCAGATGCCAAGGAAACTTGATGGCGGGCATCCAAACGACAATTTTCCGAAAAGTCAAAGGACAAAATATAATTCTCGCACTCTTGTGCCAAATACCGACTCCTCAAACAAGCCGCCAATTAATATTTAAAGGACACAATTTTGAGAAATCTGTCGAGTGCCAAAACCACTTAAACTTAATGGATCAGTTCGTTTTGA
The DNA here is from genome assembly GCA_001855655.1 of Leptopilina clavipes. Lineage (NCBI taxonomy): Eukaryota > Metazoa > Arthropoda > Insecta > Hymenoptera > Figitidae > Leptopilina > Leptopilina clavipes. Next base: position 1,549 of record JUFY01026894.1, on the reverse strand, counting down.
TGTTAGGAAATATATAAGATTAAAGAGGACGTAAAGCGGAAAATGAAATATTTAAGTAGCTGATTCCCTGTGGCTGAGAAGTGAACTGGCATTTTGTTCGGAATTTAAATTCGGCCTCTATAAACCTGTATTAACTTCAGACTGTATAATCGTTGAATCCTTCATTTCTTCTTTCGTTCCCGAGGCTCTTCTGTTGAACCTTTAATCTACAGGGTAGATCTGTCAAACCCAGGTTGTTACAGCGTGCGAGGGAGAATTTCTAACGAAACTCTTCTGAACCACTGAATCGACCTGAATTTTTCATCAGTTCATCACTTGAAGTTGCTTAATATCGACTACTCACAAAAACAATCAATTTTCCAAAACATTCTTCAACAATTTACAAATATATATGTATCCTCTCGTCTGCGATAAAAGTTTAAAATATGTACAAATTCAAACTTTCGTCAAACGCTTGTTATTAATAAAAAAGATGAAACAAAAAACTAAAAGCTACTACAGTAACATCAATATTCTCATTTTCATGATAAAATCCAATTAAAAATGATTATCAGCTTGACGAAAATCAACAGAGTATACTAATTCAGGTAGTGAAAACTTAATCTAATCTAGTACGTTCGAGACTGGTGCAGACCTGCATCACTTAAAACAAACATTTTCACCAAGTTTTGAGTTACAAAGAGAAATCAGAATGAGCGTATACTTGGAATCTCGTGCATTAATCCGGGCTTTACTAAATACGAAAGTTGTGAAAGCTAGTAGATAACGATATAACCCATCAGACAGCGAAGAGGATTAAAACCGAGAGACGCAGACAAATTATCAAAAAAGCATAATCCCACATAGATCAAAATAGCCGCAACGAAAACAACGAGAAAACTCTTTGGCCAACAAAAAAAGAAGCAAAGAAAATATTGACTAATCAGAAGCGCTCAACTTATTAACAATTTAATGCTAATTTAATGTTTCAAGAAGAAAATAACAAGCACAAAATCTAAATTATTTGAAATGATAATAACCATTTCCTAGAATGGAACTGTTCAAATATTAACTTAGCATCAACAAGGTAGGGTTTTTCTATTTACTTACAACTTTTTAGACAAGGAAAATTACAAGCATTTGAAACGTCTGACTCAAATACACTTTCACTACTAATATTTAAATAGCGCGAATACAAAATGTATTGTCTAAAACTGCACTTTATTTGTAATTTTTTAATTGACATAATTTTTTATGTTTAAATAAAAGTGCTCTTCTGTACTGATGCGGAGTAAAAAGAAATATTCATCAATTTGTCTTACTGAAATTGACTTTTTCTACTCTCTCTAACATTACCGACATTTGACAAGTCTGACCGTAAATTTACACTCATTACTGACAAATAAATAAAACCTCTGCCAAGTTAAAGCAGGAATTTTTGTCTTCTGGAAAGCTTACAGGAAGCTTTAAATGTTCACCTACTCTCTAAATCTGAATTAGTAGATAACTACTAATTAACAGTAAAATCGTGAACGAATCGGCCCTTTTCTAATTAGTAAGAAATAACTAA